>JAGVSN010000003.1:13000000-13183207 GCA_022651745.1 Parapsyche elsis
AAATCGCCAGTGCCGTTTCGGAAATATGATTTTTTACAGAATTTTTGAATTTTCTGCACGAAAAAAACCCTACTTCCGGTTGACTGATGTTGACCAAATTCCTTATGGCTCTTACACCTTACGTGAAAATAATAGATATGAAATTTCAGCTTGATAGACTTGATAGTTTCGGAGAAAACACAGACATACACACACACACATAGTACACAGTCATACAGACATTTTCCAGAAATCATGAAAACGTGATCAGGGGATGATACTTGATCCAAATCCGTCAAAATCTCGATGTCGAATTTTCGCACGATCACAATACTTTATCCGATTAGGATAAAGTAAAAAAAATATTATTGAGCTGGATATCGAGCTATCGCCCTTACATTAAACTATGCTTCAATTAGCAATAAAAACTGTTCAATATGAAGTTGACCTTGGACGTGTTTTCACAAAAAACACGTCCGTTGATATTCAACGGGGCCTCACTATGAAGATTGCTTACTTGAAAAACGTGTCTGTAAAGGGCTGCAAAGTGTTCTTTAGCACGCTGTCGCTGGGCTAATAACATGTGACGATCACGTTGTAACCGTTGTTTACGGCAACGCACATCCCTCACTTCATCAGCCAAACACGTTATCTGGTCCAGCTTGCGTTTGCGACAATTTTGAGCCGCAACCTTAAAAAATAAATTACATTAGAAATATACACAAATTTAAATTACCTGTATTTAAGATATGTACATTGTAAAAGTGGTTTTACCTTATTTTTACCACGTCGCCTTATGTCTCTAATCAATGACAGTTGCGTTTCACTCAAATCGTGCTTCGACAAACGTTCATTGAATTCATCCATCGGCAAATTTATTATGTCGAGAACACTCAAAGGGATACCTGTAAATAAACAAGATAAACAATGCTTACAATTTAAACTACGATAAATATTTAAAAAAAATTAAATATAAAAAGTCCAGTTCAACGTCATTACAAAATCACAAATTTACAAAAAAACCACAAAGTGTAATATTGTAATAATGTTGAAATATTCTTTTAAATGGGAGAAAATTACCGAGAGCACGAGCCCTTTTCTCATCTCTGGACATAGGGGCTTGAGTACCGCAAGCTGCTAAGCCGGGAGTTTCCGAACCTTTTCTACCTTCAAAGTAAAATTTAATAACAATTTTAGTTTCAATAGAAAAAAAAGCAATTTTTAAGTGATTCGATTCACATAAGCCCCTATTAGAATTGAAAACTAATTGCATTATAGGTAGTACCTCTTTTGTCCCGGGCTAACGGTCTATGAGGTGGCTGTGGTGGTGCTGGAGGTAAGCTGTACGTGTGATTGTGACGCAGACTCCCCGTCGCAGATCCAACTCCGATGCCTACACCACCTGCATTGAACTCCATTGTGCACGAGTATTTCATTTCTGTACCGCAATTCGGAAATATTACAAACTGTTAGAAACGTCACATAAACACTTGAATAAAACGCTTTCCAAAATATAATAATTGAAACAAATCAAAGATTATATGCTTATTATAATTATAATATTATAAGTGAATAATATTACACGAGGCAACGAAAATCTATCAGTTTATAATATGTATTCCTTTTCGAGATTAAATAAAGGTATACCTGGCACCATGTGTCCGACGTCTGGTATATAAGCGGAGGCAGGCACTGACGGTTGTTCGTATTCGAACTTCACATCGGTCATTTGATGATCGTCGTGTCCACTGCCACGAAGACGACCCAACGTGGTTTGTTCCTAAAAGAAAGATATGCTGAATTTTGCACGATGAGCATTGAAATGCCAGATGAATATTAAAAAAATTTACCTGAAAGCAACGCTTTCCAAACATGTGATGCTTCTTTTGGGCGACGAGCGGTTGTTGACGAGACTCATTATCGCAAGGTCTCAATTTACTGGAATTTAAAAAGATACGGTAATTTAGCGTTTCTTATTAAATATTAATAAGAAAAAAAGTCTAATCAATCGTTTCACATGCCTGTGAAAATCTTGTGCAGAATCGCTTCCAGCATCACACCACTCGCTATCAGATAATGAGGGCACTCGTTCAGATCCCATCGACGAAACAGCACTATCCGAGGATGCATCTATTCGTTCTGAAATTACAATAAAACAATATGAAATAAAATATATGTTGTGTTAAACTATACATAGTTGGTCTTGTGGTATCTTAATAAATTTTTTGGTATATTGTTTAAATTTAGTTCAATAAAAAAGACTTACCAGCCCCCATAGATATGTGATGGGTAGTCATGGTGTGTGGTGGAGGAGGGGGTTGAGGAATATGGGGTGGCAAAGTTCCTCCCCCACTCGCTCCTCCGCCCCCAGACTCCAGCATACGCATCGTGTACATATCTTAAAATAAATAAATAAAATATATATACGTACCTATATCTATGTATAACGTAATACTTGCATATTCAATGTATGTTATGTTATATATGTATATATATATATATATTATATATGTTATAAATCAAGTAGGTAATTTAGATTAGCTTTAAAACAATGAACACAAAATAATACGATTGGCTGATTTATTAATTTGTGCGATGAAATTAAGTGTCCTTGTGATAGTTTAAGTATTAAGTGATAAAAAATATTCACAATTACGATTTACAAATTGTTTTAAACTGAAACATAACGCGAACAAATAACTCAGCGTGATTGTAAAAAATAATTTTTCTGAATTTTAAATCAAATTATTGATAACGATATATGTAGATGTTCATCGGTTTATATTACATTACAATGTGTTCATCGTAATATATCGCGGTGCGAAATTAAACACATTTTCCACTTTCCCATGAAACTTGGTCAAACGTGCGGTCCGGTCCGTTTTATGATAAAACATTTCTCAATAAAAAAATATTATATTTAGTTAAAAATTGTATAATAAATACATGCATTCACATTTCATGGAGTGATTTCAAATTTTAAGGTCATTTTTAGAGAAAATTTTCAAACACTCCATGCTAATGTTTCTAGTACAAAAATAGTGCATACTTTTTACATAATCGTAAGGAAGATAGTAGAAAGCAGGTGAATAATAGCAGTAAGGATAGCGGTCGGATACTCGCTCTTTTGAAAGTATCCAATGTTGTTATCTCAATCAGTTCACGTCTCTATTATGTTCATGCGCGTATTGCTCATTGTAAACATTTGCGTATCTATTTAGGCGGATCGTTATCGCGCGAAAAATTCTACTATATCTTATCAAATCAACTGTATTATCCTCTACGAGAGCGAAAACGCACTCTGATAGCTCTCACCTCGTAGAAATGACTCGACACTTACGGCTGATTCAGATAAAACATGAAAACGACGATCATCGTGACGAGTGATTTCTTATTTATAGGTGAATAAAAAAAAATTACGCGTTAACACAAAATAAAGAAACGTGGAAAAAAAGCAATGTCACTGGTCGGTTTAAATGTCTATTTAGGAAATCCGCATGTTCGAAAGCTGATGGATCAAATCGGAATTCTCTTCATGAACGGTACTTGAAGCTTCCATATGCTGAATAGTGCTGAAGCGAGAACCTTCTGTTCTTCTTGGCACTTCCGATTTTGACCATCATCGTATCGACACACTGTTCCTATGTCGCTGGTCGTATTTGAAAATATTTTGAACTCGTCGATTGTACTAAAACGCAACGATAGATAGCACTTCACAAAACGATTCGTTTCGCAAACGTTGTTTTATTTTTTACGAATGTTCAATGAGCGTGTATTAAAAAAAAGGTTCAGCGCGTTCAGATCGCGAATGAACCGAATAACATGACCGGTAGGTATCTACATAGATCAGAATCAACTGTTCTGCAATGAAGGCGAACAATTCATTATACCGTACTGAGATAAGGCTTTGCGCATAAACAAGCATGTTGCAAATTAATGTGACTATTTTTTAAAATACATATATATGTACTAGAAAATGTATTTTAATACATTCTGCTATAAATATAAGCATACTAGCGGTTTGCCCGTCATAAGACGGTGGTGAAAGTAATATAGTTAAAGGTCATGTAAACGCATTAAATATCTTCTCACTAATGTAATTATGTATGTAGTATGTACCTACTCATGGTTGCAAAATGAAAAATGCGAGCGTCTCTGACGTACATAGATAGATTACTATGCTACTATTTATAGTATAATAAAACATCACCATTAAATAATTTTATTACACATAAATATTCGTAGACCAACTAAGAAATAAATTGTTTTTCATATTAAATTTATCTGCAATGCATGAATGAAACATACTGTATATTCAGCGAAATTGTTATCTCACTAAGCGTTTCTACTGTAGATAACAATTAAGAGGATAAAGCATTCAAAACTGTAGCGATACCAATTTACAATAAACAATGAGATCAAGTGACCCAATTTAACGTTAGAATGTTGCTAACTTGAATAAAAAAAAAATTAAAATACAATAGATTATAATATCTACTTTGAGAAAAAATCTACGTTAACAAAATGAAGGAGAAAGCAAATTTAAATGAAATTACCTTCATTCATAGCCATATCCATCAATTGAAGATCCTCGTCGTTGAGTATTTGCGATAGAAAACCATCAGAAGTGCTGTTTAATTCATTAGTAGTATTCTGAGAAAGAGAAAAAAAATTCAGAGTAGGTATTCAGCAAGAAATTGATGTTAATATTGAGTAAAAAAATTTATATGAAATATTACCTGATAGTACATATGATCGGGTTGATGCTCTTGCGGTGGATGTTCAGCTTTGTAGAAAGGTGGAGGACCACCACCAGAAGCAGTACACCCTGAAGGAGCGTGACTCACATTCATGGAGGCTGCAACAGCAGTGCTAATATTGGGGGTACCTACAAATGGCATAAAGTACTTGTATCAAAAATCGTGAATAGGTGCAGTAAAAAAGATTTGTTTATTTTTAATTTTAAATATGTACCGTAAATATCAGGCGTGGCCGCAATTGTCGGCTTTTCTGCCGACAGTGGTGCATAAGGAGGCCCCATATAAGCCGGCGAACCTTGAGAACAATGTCTGAAAATATGTAATAATACCCGTTAATAAGGATCTCATAATTCATCGACAATCTTCAATAATTTAAAAATCATCCTTTATCATCATAATTTTTTTTCAAACGTTTATTTTTATAGCTACATATTTAACGGCAATCAAGTCGTCTCTAATGATTCGAAGGTAAGGTATTTTTTAAATCTCAATATACTGACCCGAGTGTCGTATTGACATGATGCTGCGGATACAGGTGATGATGATGAGGGTCCGTAGGGCCGGTTAGGGGTGTTGCTCCAGGGGCTGCCGGTGCAGGCAGAGCCAACAAAGTCGCCAGATCTTGCCAACGCTGCTCCATCGACATGCTGCGCACCAGGTTCTAGAGGAAATCGACACAAAATTACACGTCGCGTTTCAGCCATGTCAAGTGATGGGTAACTATGTACTTGGGTACGTGCGTGCTAATTATAATGAGCTGTGATTGCATAGTATTAAGAGATCGTATGCGTCTACGTACGACCTTCCCCGTACTACCATAAGGTACTACATACATATGTATTTAGTGTGATCGCGTTCAATTGTGACCTTGTCCGCTGCAAAATCATCGATATGGATAATTGCTGTCGCGTACCTTCTTACCTAAGTATGCTTGAAAGAAAATTCAATAAAACCATCAGTTTATATTTTATGATGAACAATGTTTGGCTCATTTATATCGCAAAGCACAAGGTGCATAATTGATGCACTCGAATAACTTTTATTGATTTTTTTTTTCCGAGTTTATTGAAAAAATCAACCACTCACCTGATATTCGTCAAAATCGCAAGGCACACATATGCCTCGTTGATCCATGAACGTCATCGTGAACGAATATTTTAATAGACATCATTATTCGATGTCATCGATTTCATTTTGTCCAATTAAACCAATTTTGTTACAGTTTTGGGTTTCACGTTTAACCGTTAGTTCAAGTCGCGCGCGATAAAAACGCACGTACCTATGTACATATGTACATATGTATGTACATAATCATTAAAATTTCAAAAGTTGTGTTTTTCAAGTTAAAAAGTCCCCCCCCCTCCACCTATCCCGCTTACTAACGTTTAAACATTTGATTTATTCAACAACAGTTAGTTTTGAAGAGTCGCGGATGTGGGTCGCGTTAACAGCTGACGAAACTTTCTTCGTTATGATTGTTGATGTTAATGTTTGGCTTTTACCGTACGTACGCGAAATATCGGTGTATGAGTAGTCAGTAATTGGTCTATGCGATTTCCCCTAATGAATTGGGTATTATGAAAAAAAAAAACAACATACATATGTGTGACTTGTTGACCCTAAAACGCTCACTGTGCGCCGCCGCTGACCATCTGCTCTAATGACAACCCGCGAACCGAACGGTACGATCTCTAACCCTATAAGGCACATCTACATGTAATATTATACCGAAATATTCAACGTACATACGTCGATGATTGCATTTATTAACGAGATACAATCTCGGAATGGAGACGTCTTACATCGACATCATTGAGTATTTGAAATTTCCACTCAATTGAAAATGCTAAGGTGTACATACATATGTATATAGGTATAATAAAGAAAAACCGATAAAAAAAATTGGTTTTATCACTTCTCATCCTTTCTCGTTCGTCCAATTTTCGCGATAATTGTGACAAAATAAACGGTTAACTGTTAACGTCGGATTAAATTCGGAGATTTGCGGTCGTCCAAGTGTTGAGAGACGGCATTAGTGCGCGGAAGTGATGTACGCGAGTTCCGCACATGTAATAAGTTTTGCTTCCAACAACCGACGGACGGATCGTTAAGAAGAGAGGCAGCACAGAAGTACAACACCTGTCATAGAAATCGGTGTGAAATCTAATTTCACCGAATTAATACGAAACCGCTACTAATGATCTTAATACAAATCGACGTGTGTGCGGAACACGCACGCTGCAACACTTTCATTTGCATCTACATACATACATACATATGTACATACATTTGACTCTTATGAGTAATGTTAAAATTGTATTCGCTAGATGAGCAAGTTTAAATTCCGATATAAAAGACTAACGAGGAATATTGGAAAATACTTATGTAGGTACCTACAGCACCTTTGTACAATAGCTATTCACAACATAATCTAACTTTAAATAAATTAAAATGTTAACATAAATGTACGCAAGCCCACAATTTTGATGGTTTTCTTAGTGTAATGTGGATCAAATTTGACGGATTTCAAATTTCATTTTTAAGATACATAGATAGAATTTGTCTTTAAGCTTATAGTATGTAAATAACCAAGCAATCAATAAAATATCCACGAGAAAAGTTTCAATTAATCGTATTTTAATTTAATAGTTGAAAGCTACATTTTTACTTATTTAGAAGTAATCAACCATGCACACCAATTAAACTAAGTTACACGATTAACTAGCACTACATTAACTAAATTAAAATGGGGCCGTTAATCGTACAGACGGCTAACAAATTTTACAACGGTTAGGTGCTACGTAGATATCCACAGTCAATAAAAATATTTCAACAATCAAAAACTTTTCACGTATCAGATTCATCACAATAAACAAACCTATGTATTTTGAAACCTTGTTATTTTTAACGTCAATAATTTCAATTCAAATTAATATTTTCCTTTCCCCTTACACGACAAATCGTAAAATTGAGCTAAATATAATGCCAACACATGCAAGTAGGTATCTTATAAAATATGTGAGTTAAGCACGACCATGTGATTTTGAGAAAATTAATTGCACGTGACAAAAACATAACACTTGACACTTAAGGAAAAAAACAATAACAATTTAAACGAACGAATTAATATTTATTTTTATAATAATGGTAGAGTCGATGGTCCCCGCAGCAGCGGGGCCCGCACAATACTGGCGACGAGGCCCCCAACAGTTGCCAATCAGGTGTTGGAGATGAACGGGGGGGGCCACCAAAGAAGCACCAACATTTGCCAATTGCTCAATTGACAGCAGGTCCCTAGGTATGGTAAACCTACCTTACACTATGTGTTACTAAAATTTCATCGTAAACTCTTCAAAACTGAGCTAACGGGAGCAGAGTTGGTACGATGCGATGATGTGAAGTTGTGAACATACCGAATAGATATTCGGTGGAAATATGCCCCATAGACTTGGTGAATCACGGTGACTGGTGAGTTTAAGTTTCCTTGTCCGAAACATAACATAATATGATGCTACCGAGTATCAAAAGCGTCTACACACAGTTGCGAGGTCATCTCTGTTTTGATGCCGAAATTCGACAAACACCAACAGCCACGTGGTTTGGCCCGTTATTGACAGTGTATTTTATTTCGATGGAAAGTACATATATTATACATACCTACTCGTACGTATGTATGTATGTACATATGTATATAAGAAAATATTATTGACAGCGCTAGACCGCGTCGCGGCACCGAAAAGGTTAAACATTCTGATAGTGATGAACATCGACAAGACGATGCGAGTGAAATCGTGCGTCAAATTGTCACTATTGTAACCTAAAATTGTAAATTTATGAACGGCAAGGTCGTAAGTTCAAAATGTTATTCGTAAAAGACGTGTTAAGCTAATTACAATATTAATCATCATTTGACGCGTATTGTAAGATGCGATTGATCATCTATCAATATTTACTTTATCCATATACGTAAATAGGTAATACATATGTACATACATACATATGTACATATGTGTAGATAAAGTATTGTTATCGTGCGAAAATTCGACCAGGAGATTTTGTCAGATCTGTATCAGGTATCGTCTCCTGAGCACGTGTTAACAATTTTTTTAAATGTACACAGGTACATACATATATGGTGTGTGCGTAATTGCTATTTCTCAGAAACCAATCTATCGAACGGAAACTTCATATTTATAAGGTTTATACATTATCCCATGACCTATCCAGTTTTCATAATTCGCCATACTGATTGTTTTGCCTACCTCTCGTTGTTTTATTTACATTATGTAGATATTGAATTACATATGTACATATACATAAATACAATAGATATAACATGATTTTGAACACGTTACTAATTGGGTACTTGTACACATATTCAATGAGCAATTTGAAATTTTCAAAATGCCTTTAACTAATAAACAGAACAAATACATATAAGTTTAAGCCAGGTACCTACTGTAAAAGAATTATAAAAAGTGGCCAGAAAAATTATTTCCTTCGCAATAAAACTTCAAATGCTAAAATTACCATAGTTTTCCACAAGAAAAAATCAATAAAAAGATTTTATCGATATGAATCTAAGTCTGTAATTGTGCCTACAAATAAATAGTTCTAATTTTTCCGTCGAGCAAATTAGAAATAATCTTCGCTTAGCCACATTATCGTCAATAATTTAAAATAGGGTTTATGCCAGATATGTACATGTAGATACCACATTCGCTTTGAACGTTAAAAGTCTACCTGTCGGTCAAGCATTGTTGTGCCAGAAGTCCTTCGTCAGATCAGTGTCCCTTCAACGTGCATTAACACTTCTTTCAACTCAAAAACAAAAATAAAGTAAAAGTCGCACACCCCACACACATATGTACATACATAGGTACACATGACCAAAATAAATAAAGTAACAAAAATGGATATCGCAAATATCTTCAACGCTCCAAATGGGTTTAGGTACCATTTCAATTATAGTCACGATAACAAAAAAAATCATTATTATTACAACGCAGAGCGTTTGATGAATTTCGCTTAGAAAAGATACAAATACTTAATTAATTGATTTCAACACATGGTCGGTGAAAATTTGAAAGTAATTTGAAAATTGCACAACGATCAAAGACGACAACAAAATACCTATTATTTATTAGAGTAATACCGTGTTTTTCGCGATTAATGCTAAATAAATGTATGTTAAAATCAGACATTTTATTCGCTACAAAATGCTAAAACGTCAAATCAAAATGCTAAAATCGATCAAAATACATGCGAAAAGCACGGGTTTTACAAAACACACCTATTAGGTACTACATATATGTACATATGTATATTGGAAAGGAAGGAACGATATATTTGTCTGAGATACATTTCGATAAAAATTTTAGTCTTTTTAATTTTTAATAAACGATTTAATAAAATAAATGATTGAAAAATAAGTAGGGGGTTTCTCACAGGTACACTTAGTTGCACGGAGGCCCAACACTTAACAACCGTTCAATTCCCAGGCGACATTGTTTCTCTTGTAACCTGTCAGAGCCGAGATCATTTTTAATCGTCGTATTGTCCATCTAACCTACCGGCGAACAAAAAAAATGTCGAAAATACAAAAAAAAAAACGCCCTTTTGACTAATGGACGACAAATTATTAACGATGTGTGGATGGATGTGCGGGAAAGGACACAAAAGCACAACCTGACCACCAGACGCTGCGCTGAACCGCAAAGGGTTGACTACCGACGCGACGCGACGCTCGTAAACATCCACAGAAAAATAATTTAACCTCAAAGTGCCGCCTTTTTGGTGAGCAAAGCAGAAGTGGTCATTGCCCAAATTACAAAATTTAAATGCTTAAACGTTACATTTACTTTATCCCGGAACCGGAAAAAAAATATTTTTGTTCCTACATCACACACTGTTATTCAATATATGTACATAAATCGAAATTATAAAATCTGCGTGAGCGTGCGATTTTCGCCGATCGGTGAAATTGCTCAATTTGGATATTCCCATATTGGAAAACTTAAATTTTCATAAGAATGACTCGTTGATTTGTTTAATTTAATTGGTAAACGTGACGCATTAAATTTCACTGTTCTGCAGTGAAATGTACACAGCAAAAGAGATAGATACACACACTGAAATAAAAAAATCAAAGAAATCACACTACATATTGCCAGTTTATGTAATGAACGATTTCAATTTCAATTATTTGCACAGCCAATATAATCTTGTCGTATTTAAGTTTGCAATCCCTGGCTTCGTGTCCTACTGTCGCCTCACCTGTGAGCCCTACGTCAATAGTAATTAATTGTTCGTAGTCCACGTTCCGCACGTACAATAGACTTGTGATTAATGATATTAAAATGTCCATTCCTTTTTTTTCAATTTCTCCTTTATGTACCAAAAATAAATGTTAAATAAAAAAAATGCGGTTTTCCGTATTTTATGGCCCATCCAATCAACGGCACACTATAGAGTATTATGGACTATAACATTGTTTCATGTACATTCAGACTTGCCAGATGCTGCACTCTTATTGTACAAACCAGCGCGCACGGGTTCGGGTGGCGGATTGGGGGGTGGGATGCATTAAATTCACCGAAAAAGACTGAAAGTGCCAAATCCCAGTCAACCAATCTACAAAATATTAGTTACCATGATGAAAATTTTCAGAGCACTGAATGAACAACAAAATTTTAATGAGAAACAAAAATGTATGTTTTACGTAAAATCGCTTCCTTGCGATTGTGAGTGTGAAACTTCCCTATAACATTAATCTTTTTATTTATTATTATTTTATAGCGACGATCGATCATCGAGCGGCTCTTGTGATGTTGTCGCCGAGACAAGCGGACAGATATTGTTCGTAAAGATCAAAACATTAGATGAAAACACGTGAGTTATGATCGCGGGTCACAAGGTGAACGATCATCGACCAAAACGCGCATATAAACACACTAAAAAGTAACATTTCCACCGTTTCCACGGTCTTTGTATGGGGATATTGTGTTCGTTTCTCGTTAAAGTGATCGAAATTAATCCTGCGGGAGTGTCATTCTTGACCATATTTGTCCTAAGTCAACACTCATCGATGTCAACGGGGGTAGCCGTTCAAAGGAGATTGACAAGCGTTGAAAAAAATACGTGATGCTATCTCTCCTGACGACAATACCAACGAATTAACAGAAAAAAATATAATCCAATATTTACTATGTTGGTGAATAATTTATGTGCTTGTGTGTGCGTATGAAGTGTTACTGTGTATGTTTTGGTCTCGAGTGTGGATCTACCCCTCTCGAACGAGAAGGTAACGACCACTTGACATACCTGTTCTTCGGGAATTCAGTGAAATCTTGGATAAATATTAACACTTTGTAGGGTTGCCATGCTTTCAGTCATTTTAATTCGGGCAAATAATTTTCGAATTTTATCAAATGTGTGGCGTTTAACCCAAGAGCCTTGCGTGTAGCTAATATGTACATTGTAGCTTTGCTCACACGCATGTATGTACATATGTACATACATAGGTACTACATACATACATACATACAATAGCGAAAGTTGTTCCATCCAACCAATTATACCTACTTAATATTACAAGATACCAAGCACAAATGTTACTAATGTTTAACTCACTAATATCCCGTGTTAAATCTGGGATATGCAAAGGCCATAAGCATCTTTATAAAAACCTTAGATACTACTAACAACTGGCCGTAAGTTTTAATTGCCATTCATGCTCAAAATTAAGCAATATTCTGCCAAAAGAATTCTCTGTTCCTAGATGACTCAATTCAAGATTATGAGAAGAATTAAATGTTAAACACACCTGGTGATGATACGCTGCTGCGAAATGATGATGAGCAGCGTGCGCTGCATGATGTTGCTGCTGTTGCTGTGGAGGGGGTGGTGGGGCCAACGCGTGGTGCTCCGGTGCACCACCATGATGATGATGATGGGGGTGGTGATGATGATGGTGGTGAGGGTGAGGGTGAGGGTGGTATCTTGGCGCCAACATTTCGCCCTCTTGCTCGCTCTTTTCCCCCTTCTTGGATGAAGACTCCTCGTTCTTCACCTCACCCTGTGAAAGTCCATAGATTATTGAACTTGCAAAGGAAAATATATCGAAATACAAAATTCGATTTGATCATTAATTTTTTCAATGAGCTCGTATAAAACGTATGCTCGCCAGTGCAGTGACATAACTACGGGTGTATGCAATGCATGCGGACCCACACCCACAAGCTCGACCTTTTTTTAAAACAGTAAAGGTCCCACACACCGCTACAAAATCGCGTATGAAAATCTAGCGCGGCAAACCTAGCGAATTTCGCAAGTCTACCGGCCTGCGCAAGCGTCCGTTTCTGTCACTCTGACATAAGCTATCAAACTACCATCTGTCACCTCGCATTCGGAACGTTTGTATTTCACTCACGATTTTCAAGTCAGAGTTATTTACATACAACTCAAGTCAGAGTTATTTACATACATATGTACCTACAACATTTCCACAAACGTCATCGAAATCGGCGAAATCGCCGGAATTCGGCGGCAAACCGTCTTGGTATAGACGCGTATTCAGTTATTATATTCTCGCATTAATGTCATATACGCGCATCTAACTTTATTTATTGCGAGTTTGTTTCAATTATATTAATAATCAATTGTTTTTGCACTACTTTAGGTAATATATCTATATTTTAATAATAACAGCTAACAAATATATAATGGACGTATATAATAGCCCCCGCCACCCCCTACGCCCGTTTCAAGGCAAACTAAAGTTTTCACCACGTGGTTATATCCGAATATTTAGCGGTTAAAGCCAACTTTGCTGTCACGCGGCAAACCTAACAAAATTCGTTAGGTTTGCCGCGCTAGGTTTTCATACGCGATTTCGTAGCGGTGTGCTGGAGCCTTAATACGGTCATTTGAATAAAAATTTTACCTGCAACGATATTTTAGAGGTTTTATAATTAAATTATAGTGATATTCTGATATGTACTTTATATAGAAATGTGGGAGATAATAAAAAAAAAAACAACAACAAAATTGTAAAAGAGCTAGTTTTTCAAAAATCATCAAACGTGCAAAAGTGGACGATACCTGATTCCTACGTATCAACCAAAACCTCGAGGTTGAATTTTTTACACGACAACAATACTTTATCTATAGGTAGGTACACGAATAAAGTAAAAATTGACATTTGGAGTTTAGTCGTAAACGGGGTGGACTTTTACTAATTTTTGCATACGGGCTCAAATTTTCTAGTTACGCCACTGATGCTCGATTATTTACCTGCAGATCTGGAGAAGCATCGTCCAAGTCGATGAGTCTGAGAGTCTCCTCCAGATAATAGTCGAACCCTTCTCCCTCGGGAAGGTCTCCAGACAAAACGTATTCACCTGAAATAAAAACGAAAAAAAATCAATATACATATAATAAGTCGAGCATTACATTGGTGGCGGCATAATCGACGCAAAAATACAATAGTAAACAATAATAAATGAAAACGAGATCGTGACGGATCGATAAGAACAAGTCTTATTAGTCTTATTACAACCGTGTCCACACACGGCTACGAAGTTTTGTCAGCGTCCATTAAGATAAAATTTCGTTGTTCGACCGTGTGTGGGACAAGGCAAGGCGGATCCGGACGAAACAGTCTCACGGTATAAATTACGCAAAAAACTGTAATGTAATGGAAAACAAAATATCGACACCACTACGGTGAGATGCACGTAAGAGACACCGTTCGTAAAAACAGCGGTTAGAATAAAATACAGAAAGAAAACAAGTCGTCCGATCGGCGAGTTGTTGCGAAAAAAATGAATAAATATTTATTATTTATTCAGTAACTCGCGCAAAGGTTCGACTGCGATCAAAAGTTGCATGAAGTTTCTGCTTAATTCACAATGGGTTCGATAAAATGATGAAAAAAAACAAGCTGGCATATCAAACGTCAAAGAAACGAAAGGCTCAAGGACTTCGAGTGTGACACCATTCTTCGAGCGGTCGCTCGTAATTGTTAACCGCAACACTACAACGACAATAGATAGTCTCGAGCCGAATCCGTTCACTGATATCGCCGGCACGTTTAAAATGCGTATTCTATTATTCAATGTCGAATATCAAAATGCAATATCGAGATAGGTACCTACAGCTTGTAACGAATTTAATTTGGGAAATTTCAAAAACTTTCATATTTAAATAATGCACAATGTACAAAAGAACTGAAGTTGCAATCATTCAGGCTTTTAATCCAAATCTATCATAACAATAAAACAACCATTAACACGTTTCATATTACAAAATCCGTTTAGTTGTTTTAACTTTTTCATGCATACCTCATACCTATAAATTAATTAGAATCTAAAAACTCCCTTAATAATAATTATTTAATTAATTCTATGAATACTTTTTTGAATAAATTATATTTTAAATAAACCCTCTGCCAACTCAAAAAATTTTTGATTTGTTTATGTGGGAATGGATTTTTATAGAATTGATTTCCAAAGGTTACCCGGATGGTTATCCCTAATGTACAATATTGTACAGAGTATTTTTCAGACATAGTATCTATTGCACCCTTACTTCAAAAGTGACACAACTAAAACAAACGTGATTTTCAAGTTATTACCACGAATGAGTAAAGTAAATATGACCCTATCAATCATCAAAAGTTAACTAACTTAACTTCATTATCTGATTGGTAAATAATTTTTAGCAAAGTTAAAAAATTCAAACTTTACTATGTTTTACAACATTGTTGAATTAGTGTTTTCCGTTTATTGAAAAGCTTCATTTTTTTAAAGTTGTGCGTCTTTTGAAGCAGGGGTGCGATATCTATTATGCATAGTAGATATACCTACATATATGTAGGTACCTACATGGGTACATATCTATGAAATCAAACGTATTTGAAGCAACAAAAATATGTAAGTAGGTAATCTAACAAGCCGTCCGCAACCTACATTGTACATATGTATGTACATACATGCATACATACATACCTAGCCTATGAAAAATTCGAAAAGCATCGTTTTGGAGCACCAATTGAAAACTAATTGTATCGATCAGAGAGATAGATGGTACCTACGCAGCGCAGCGTATTGTTAATTAGGGATAGGTAGATAGATGTAATATAGTGTCGGCCATTGTTTCAGGTGGGGGAGGAGCAGCGGCCATCTTTGCTCAGCCTTGGACACGACCGCCGACCTCTGGTTCTCAACACTACGCAGCAAACAGGATTTTGACACAACGGGACACCGGCACCGCAGCCTTTCCATTCCAAACGTATCAATGTCGACGCGAAACGTGGTCACCGCACAGTCATCACAGGTGGTCATTATCGATGATAAAAATCGAAAACATGCGTACTATCCCTCCACGCTTGCGTAGGTATTACAATACCACCGTAGTGTGAAGTGGTTGATGATCGCTGTCCGCATATTTTCTCTATAAGGGCAGTGCGGAAAGGGGAAAACGTGTAGGTACCTAAGAGCGGTATGCTGTATAATAGAACACGTTTTGGCGATATCAATCGGATACATACATTATTCGAGAATGCAAAACATTTACAATCTACGGTAGGCAGGTACCGACGTCACTCGTACACATATGCAAGAGAAACAAAATGAAAATTTGTCTGAGGGAAAAAAAAATATGGATTCGGAGTTTTCGGGGTCTGATCGTACAAAAAAGAGAAAAGGTATCATTATTAAAACCGGACTTACGCGAACGAATGAGCCGCTTGCCGCTCAAAAAAAAAAACCCATTATATAACACCGAACCACAAAATGGTATCCCACAATCCAATATGGCGTGCTGGTAGGTAGGTATGTACCTACATATTGTGCATACGTACATTTAAATATACCCACATATGTATACAATCAAATATATGTATGAAGGTGCAGGGTTTACAGGTGGTATTGTTTGTCACACGTGCGGGCCGTTTGTCAAAATCGCAAACTTCAGATCTTTAACGCGCGTCATTAAATCTTGGGTTGCATAATTTAACTATGAAAATGTTATTACTTTCGTTTTCCGTGACAAACTATGCAAAATAAAAATAAGAAAATAGCAATATACGTACCTGTACCTAGGTACTTGTAGCCATTAAGAAAACTAAGCTATCCCTAATGGTTTCAAAATAAAATTAAACATATCTATCACTCTCACTTTTTGGTCCATGGAAACAGGGCTTACAACTTACTACGTTATAAAAGAAAAATTGATCGTTGCAAAAGTCTGAAAAAAGTGAAACAATTCATTGTGCAATTGTGGAAATTTTACCTTTAGGTTACACATTGCTAAGGTAGGTATATCGTCTCCCGAACACGTTTTCATCATATAAAAAAAATGCAGAAGTGTGTGTGTGTAATTACAATACCTATCTCAGAAACTTACCGGATCGAACGGAATATTTAAAGTTTTGTACACCATTCCATGATCTATCGAGTTTTCATAATTTTTTGTCAACTAAAAGTGGTAGGCACTTGTTAATCACCGCATTTTGTCATTTTTCAGCAAGAAATAGTGCGATATCTCGAAACTATGTATATCAAGCTTATAGCGTTATATCAAGCTAAAGATTCATATATGTATGTACTATGTATGTATACATATGTTGGTACATACCAACATACATACATATGTACATATAAGTTTCGACTGCTCGGTAAGAATCGATGGAATATTGGTGAAAATCCGCCGACCGGAAGTTTCCTCTTTTCAAAAATCCGTTTATTAATTTATAAATCAATGACATTAATAGGTTGAAAATTTTACTTTATCAAAATTCGTCAACCCGAAATGGTAAAATTTGGTTGACGAATTTATGCTATCCATATTCGTAGTAGGTCCCGTTTTTTTCGATACCTGTACATTCCTCAAATATATGGATTAAAGTCGACCACAAGGGTTCGCCACACCCAATTATTTTACTTGAATTAAGCATCACAAAACAACAAGTAGTTTGGAGCTCATCTGCCATTATGAAGCATCGCGCGTTTCACAGAAAAGGCTTTCATTTCCACCTACCTACCATACGACCAGGACTATATATTTTAGTTATTTTTTTTCGACACGAATTTATACGACGAGTTCTCTGAAATTGGATATTTTAGGCCGCTCATTTTGTGACCCACCCACTCTAGACCGGTCCTCTTAATTGGACGAACCGTATAATTTGCAGGCGTCCCAAAGCGCGATTGGACCAAAGAGCATTTACAATTTCAACAATTTATTTATTTTACGGAGTAAACCAGTGTTTTTCCAAATGTCGGTAGGATAATACCTATATTGTCTACAAATGTCTATAAAACTACATAAAGACTAATTCTAAATGCAAAACTTTGCGTGGGAAATATTAATATATGTACATAAGTGATACACCCATTTCAACATTTAAATTTAAAAATGTAAAAAGTAACGAATAGAAAATGTAATATTGACTAACAATACAAAAACTGTAGCCAATAAACTCTTTGCAGGGGTGGGTACGCATTGAAATACAATGAGCAAGTAAACAATAGATTTACATCCTTGGACCCAAACTGCCCAACGCATAATAGGGTGGTTATGAAAACGTTGTCACAAAACATATTTTAAAAGTTTTGAGCAATAAAATCCACATATTTTACAAAATAACTGTCATAAATATTACAAGAAATGTGTACCTCATAATTTAGTACGGTTTAGTAATTATCTTATTTTCAAATAATATTGTTTAGTGACTTTATTCGAAAAAGGTGTACCAAATAAACATCGTGTTATTGTGGTCACTATTGGGGACATACAGATCGTCTCATTTAGCGAAATTTTTAGTTTTTATTTTAAAAAAATGATCCCATTTTCTGATCAAATAAGGACATTGATTCGATTATATATATGATTTTTATTTGAATAAATGACATTTTAATAAAAAAAAAATAAAATAAAATAATTTTTTTAACCCCAGAGTAGACTATTATGTAGTAATGAGTAAATCCAATTGGAGCGCAAAGTGTTAAGGAGTAGGTACATATGTAGGTACTAATATGAAATTGGTCAATCTGACTGGATATTGTTTCAAATTAAAATGGAAATAATCTTAGGATACACACGCACTGTTCGTAGGTATAGAATTCAGATAAGTTTGAAAGTTCGATTTCGGCGAGCTGTCGCCGACTCGTTCACCGTTTTATCTTTAATTTTTTTAGTCCTCGTAACCATTGTGTCCGCGATGTACTCGTAAGGGACCACTTTTAATGAAACATCTCAAAGTGGAGTGTGTTCCCGGAATAGTATAGTTTTGTTGTTTTTATAAGACCGAACGATGACAGAAGGGACCTCCCTTCTCCTCTACAGTCAGATCTGTCTGATAATAATTTACACCGGGCGCTGTCCCACGTTACACTATCGTCGATCGGCTTTGAGTCGATCGTCAATTAAACGCGATACGGCCGCTAAAGGGTTATAATTGTTTTCCGTCAGTCGCATCTTGGATATCTACGACGTTCATGTACCTAAGTGTAGTTTTGTGCCGCTCTTCACTAGCTAGCCGCGGGTCAAACATTCTACCTGGCGCGCGTTTCTGTGTGTGTACGTTCACAAAGGGGCCGCATTTATGATTAATGAATTTCTTATTTACATCTTGGAATCTGACGTTTATGCTCTCGGTTAAACATTTCAGACCGGCCTTACAACGAATTTACCTATGTCTATTCCTATGAGTAGGTACCTATACACATATGTATGTGTATCTGTTATTTATATACCCTATGTATGCACATACATACATATGTATATATTCTGTCCAACTTCTGTCCAAAAGAAATCCAAGTCTTGACCGATTTAGAATCAATTTGCGCATACTACCTGGGTCTGAACCAATGAGCTTCGTCACCATCTTGGCTTCTTGGAATAAACATTAATATTATTAACCGACCAAAATCGTAAATCTCTAAATTACGCAAAAACGAGGTGATTCTTAAGTTGAATAGACTCGTAGCGGTCGCCAACCGGTGGTCCGCGAGAGAATTTTGATGGTCCGCAGAGTAATTTGAATATATTTGCAATTTTCGTGTTTATTAAAATGTTTCAGTATATTCAGATTCTACTTTTTTTTTGCAATTTTCGCCTTATTACGTTTGTAGGAATCCCGCCTATAAACTATTTCGCAACACGAACTGTAGACGTATTTATTATAATTTTTCTATCATTGTAACATTAATGATGTCCATTTTTACTTTATCCTAATCGGATAAAGTATTGTGATCGTGCGAAAATTCGACCTCGAGATTTTGACTGATTTATATCAGGTATCATCCCCTAATCACGTTTTCACGATTTCTGGAAAATGTCTGTATGTACATATGTGTACAAGTCGAATTTCATATCTATAGTTTTCACGTTAGGCGTAAAGAGATACTGTGATTTTAGTCAACATCTAACTACCGGAAGTGGCAGTTTACTCTTGAACGATTTTTTGTTTCTTTTATTTTTCTCGGCCTTTTAAATATGTAGTATCGTCACAATATTGTAATGTTGTAATCCTGAAAAAAATTGCTAGTTACGAAAAAATAAATCATTAAAATCAGTCAACCGGAAGTTGGGTTTTTTTCTTGTAGAAAAGTCAAAAATCCTGTTACCACGAAATATTTCTGAAACTACTTAACCGATCAAGTTGAAAATTTATATTTATAATTTCTATATGAAATTTAAGAGTTGATAAGGTTTTGATCAAAATCCGCCGACCGGAAGTAGTAGTTTTTCCTATTTGAATATATGCCGATGATCGTATTTTACATACGCGCGCGCACTCAACACAGTAATTTCATGATATGTACATATGTTGGTTGGTGTGGTGGTGTGCATGCGTTTTATTTACTTACGTACTAATTTCGTTAATTTCTTAATTTCGTTACTCTTTGTATTCCTCAAATATATGGATAAAGTCATGGGTTGGCTACACCCGAGTTTTTTTTAGTAAAATTTAAACATTTCATAATTAGAATGTTACTTTTTTGAAAAAAAAATCATGGTAGTAGTCCGCAGGATTCAAGATTTTGAGTTTAGTGGTTCGTGAGGTCCGAAAGGTTGGCGACCGCTGGGATAGAGTATACATATGTATGTACATAGTAATATAGTTTAAATTTACTCTGTATTTGTAGTTGGTAAAGGCAATGTGCTACAGTACCAAAGCTAATAATATATTAGGTACAGTGCTCGAAATGGAAATTTTCACGAATGGGAGCGCTCGATAATTTTCAAAAAATATCAAACGACCATTTTTTTTAAATTATACATATGTATGTACATAGGTACCTATACCTACATATGTATATTATAACACCAAAACACTTATTAATAACGTAACATATGTACACCAATATATATGAATTTATGGGTGTATATGTATATTAGGTTATTAGTATTATTATTATAGAAATTGTATTACATAAATGCACAATTTACACGGTTAATTTTTTTAAATTTGAATAATTGTTAATATCACTATTTAGTTAGTCACGTGCAGTAATTATAATTCACACAACTTAAAAAATGTTGCTAGAAAAGTGTTTGTTAGTGATTAAGTGCAGTAATAAAATATAAATAAAAAAAATAATCAAGCGATTCGATGAAATTGCAAATACGTTCGCTAAATTCAAGTTCTCTCATCAGGACAGGCAAGACTGAACTATTTTAAAATTTTGGTTCCTTTAGTATAATGGTCGCGGTACAACACGACAATTCAAAGAAAGATAGATATCGTAAATCATCAAAATGACCGATGGCTCGAAAAAGCCCGTTGCAGTTCGAAATGCCGATTGCCGGTCATAAAAACCTTTTGCGCAAAGCCGACATAGAATCTAAAAACCCTCGGAATTGAATAGAATTCTAAATATTATCTTCAATAAAAATAATATAAAAGTAATAAAAAATTAGACGACGAAACCTTACTACCACTTCATACTTTTTTCTTTTAAAATTATAAATATCAAATTACAGTTCGATAGAATAAGTGGTTTGCGAGATATTGAACCGCTTTTAGCTAACACACTTTTTGACTTTTCCACAAGAAAAAAGTCCCACTTTTGGTAATTTATTTATTTTTAATTAGACACTAGCTGAATTGCCCGGCGCTGCTCGGGCGGATGAAAGTTTATGATTGAAAAATTGAAACAAATGAAAACATTTATTCTCCAGTTAAAAAAAAAATTGATTAAAAATTTTGTATATGGGGGCCCGTCGACCCCTTCCAAAACCCACCTACGGTCTGACTTGGGGTATCATGAGATAGTATACCACGTTTGGCGGTTCTAAGTTGAAAACTGTAGATTTGCATAGCGGCAAACAAACAAACAAACATTGAATTTTATATAGTAGATATACATAGATTGCCAGACGGATTAACATTTTACAATAATATGAAAATATGTACCTACTAAAATATTTAAATGCTCAAAAAATAAACAAAAATTTGTTAAACACTTTAAAACACAGTAAAAACCCACTTTGGTATTTGATGATTTTGATAAAAATATACAAGTGGTTTGCGAGATATCAAGCTGTTTCTTGCTAACACTATTTTTGACTATTCTACTAGAAAAAAGTTCCATTTCTGGTTGACTGATTTTCATCATTTATTTATTAAAAACTTGGTATTGATATAAGATTTTAAATATAACAATATTATGAAGATACAAAATATTAAAAAGGCCGAAAAATATAAAAAACAAAATATGTACATAAATACATACATATGTACATACATAGATATCAATGTGCAAATTTTCAGCATAAACCATTTGATTTACCATTTTTTTGAAACCATTTGACAGATTTAGAAGAAAAAATTCTCAAAGAAAATTCAAAATGAGGCAACTTACAAGAAGTACCTAACCACTTCCGATGGACGAAAAATTTTGAAAACCTTATGGATTGTAATGGCCGGCACCAAACTTAAATCTATATCTATCTATATATATATAAATGAATGTCTGTCTGTTTGTCTGTTTGTCTGTCTTTTATAGGCTCCTAAACCACTCAACCGATCGCGATGAAACTTTCAGGACTTATTGTGATCATGCCGGGGATGGTTCCTGTGAAAAAAAATCGGGATAAAACGGGAACGGGAACGGGAACGGGAACAGGCCTGCTCACGCGTCAGATATCGTACTAGGAACGGGAACGGGAACGGGACCGGGATCTGGAATCGGAAAAAAACGGGAACAGGAACAGGAACGGGCCTGCTCACGCGTCAGATAATGTACTAGGAACGGGAACGGGAACGGGATCTAGAACGGGCCTGCTCACGCGTCAGAAACGTACTAGGAACGGGAACGGGAACGGGAACGGGATCGGGACCGGGAAATGGGAACAGGAACGGGATCTGGAACGGGAACGGGACGGGAACGGGATCTGGAACGGGGATCGGGCATTGCAACGCATGCCGGGTCATATAGTACCTACATATGTATATAAAATTTCAATGTGATAGGATAAACGGCTTTTGAGCTATAGCGACTCTACACGCATTCGCCTAACACATTTTCCAAAAATCATAGGTAAACGTGATCAGATATTGACTGATATAAATCAGTCAAAATCTCGAGGTCGAATTTTCGCACGATCACAATACTTTATCCGATATGGATAAAGTAAAGATATATCATCACAAGCCGTCCATAAGTTTATCTTCTTTAAATTTAACATAGAGTAGTAATTGCAGTTTGTTTTATTTATTTTTACTTTATTTTCTTTCGTCTGTAAGGGGGAGGGGGGGTTTAACTCCATGAACCAGTACCTAAATACGGTCCTGTGTAATTTTAAGTAAAAATGCCTTCATATGTAATTGATCTACCTATGTATGTATATAATATAATATTTATTTTATAATAATAGATTTTCGTAATTACAAACACGTTGATATGCAGATTGAATACGCGATAAATCATGCAAACGATGCGCCATTATATAAACTTTCAAAAAATCAGATTGACAAACAAATGATATATGACGGTACTTACGCGAAAACTTTCGCGAAGTCTATCTCGAATAGATGAAGCGCGAATATTCGCCGCGGGTAATAAATCAAAGTAAAACTTTTTCATATAATATTGTCGCGTGGCTGGGGGAAAAGGAAAGATCGATTGACGATTGTACATAAAACCGAAAAGAACTTTATAACTTATTTTCTTCAGCATATTAACGGCCAGAAGAAATTGGAAAAAGTTTGATGAACGAGTGAAGATTTTGCCAATTATTATTTTCCTGCAATTTCTTATATACTAAAAACATAAAAAAAAATTCGGGTGTGGCCAACCCATGACTTTATCCATATATTTGAGGAATACAAAGAGTCACGAAATTAATTTTTTAATGTTGAGTGCGCCGCGCGTATGTAAAATACGATCTTCGGCATATATTCAACTACCACTTCCGGCCGGCTGATTTTGATCAAAACCTTATCAACTCTTAATTTTTATATGAAAATTATAAATATAAATTTTCGACAAGATCGCCGGAGCAGTTTCAGAAATATTCTGTGGTAAATTTTTCGACAAAAAAAAAAAACCTACTTCCGGTTGACTGATTTTAATAATTTATTTTTTCCTAAATAGCAATTTCTCTCAGGATTACAACATTACAATATTGTGACGATACTACATATTTAAAAGGCCGAAAAAAATAAAAAACAACAAATCGTTCAAGAGTAAACTGCCACTTTCGCTAGTCAGAAGTTGACTAAAATCACAGTATCTCTTACGGTTAACGTGAAAACTATAGATATGAAATTTCGACAAAATTCCCGGAGCCGTTTCGGAAATATTCTGTGGTAAACTTTTCGACGAAAAAAAAAAACCTACTTCCGGTTGACTAATTTCAATGTTTTTTTTTTTTTTTTAAATATCAATTTCTCTCAAAATTACAACATTACAATATTGTGACGATACTATATATTTAAAAGGTCGAAAAAAATAAAAAAACAAAAAATCGTTCAAGAGTAAACTGCCATTTTCGCTAGTCAGAAGTTGACTAAAATCACAGTATCTCTTAGGCCCGGGCCTCACCTGGCAACTAGTCTGCCGACTAGTCTGCAGAGGGTCGGAGTCCGGGGTCAAAGCCCCCCCAAACAATTTTTTTAATCTGAAAAAAATTTTGTACTGGAGAATAAATGTCACCCGCACGAGCAACGCCGGGCAATTCAGCTAGTATGTTCATACATATGTACATATATCAAAAAATAGGATTTTACTTGCGGCCCGCCGTTCATTTTGAATTTCTCAATTGGCCCTTCAGCCAAAATGTTTGCCCAGGCCTGGGTTAAATATATTGTATTTAAATACACGTGTGAAAAATGCTATGATTTGATCATTTTTCTTCTACAAAATTAAATCTAAGCTACATATATGTACCTAATCCAAAATTGTTGTGATAAAAATATTCAAATAACAATATCGTAGGTAGGTATGTAGGTACAGAACAATAAATAAAAATTACCAATAAAGAATCGCTATGTACAATTTTCATTTGAATAAGATCGATCGATCTTCAAAGAAATCGATCGTGTCGAATTAAGATTTTGAAAACATATCGATTCTTACATCTTCACACGATCTCTCATGGGAGTAATTCGTCAATAAGTCTGTATCATAGCTTTTGAGTAAATATTTTGACAAAGTTCCTATAGGTATACCTGCACATTCTTTTCTACCAAAAAAATAACCCCATAACGTTGCTAAACTTGTTACCAGCCAAAGATGTTCTCAATTTTAATTTTAAACTTATCCTTAAATAAACGAAACATAAAAATGTTTATATGTACCTACATACATACATATGTACATACATATGTTTTTTTACAATTTATTCGAATATGTAGATATAACTCGATAAAATTTTAGTGCCAAATTATTCGTTATATTAAACATTAAAGTAACCCGAAAAAACAATCAAAACGTCTCTATTTGATTCCGTTAAAACTACAAAGATACAATCTTTTAATTATTTTAAGCGAACACAATTCTTGAGCAAATATGTACATATGAATTAGTTATATCCGCAGCGTCATGGAACAATTGCGAATTAATTACGGGTTTACCTGCATGTTTTAAATGTAAAAATTAAACGATAAATTTGTACGGGACCGGACAAATGTTCAACGACACTATATAGGTATAAATAATACGCAAAATAATCGTAAACGGATCAAAAAATCTAAATAATTAATTAAATCTGTGTAATTAATTATGTTCAAATGAAATCGGTTCTATCATATAGGTAGGTACTTACCTACAAAATACGGTTTTAAACGCATTTATAAGATACAAAAACAACACTATTCTATTCTTCTGTAGGTTTACATATGAGTCGCCTAGTTCCAAATCCCGATAAGTCCACAATATATAAAAAACGAGGATAAAATATTTTCTGGTTCTAAGAATGTTTTCAAACGATGCCTTATACTTGAATTATTCCAAATACCGCCAAGTGCGCCGTAAAAAAATATTGAAAATCAGTGTTAGTTCCAAAAACTGACAATTGCACTACGATAAAAGCTGATAAAAGCCATATTTAGAAAGAAACAACAATAAGTCCATGTTTCTAATCTCAATGTTTTGTTTAATATCAACAAAATTAAGTTTAAATGAGTTTAAACGCCATCAAGCAAGTCTGTAGCAGAAAAAGTGAGTTTTATGGACTTATCGGGATTTGGAACTAGGCGACTCATATGTAGGTACCTACACCTACCTATGAAGGCCTCCAATATTTATGTACATGTAGGTACATACATATGTAGAGATAGGTACATTGTCAACAGAAATAAAAAAAATACATTTTAAAGTGAAGCATTCATATTGATTTCAGACATACTATGTATTGTATGCATAATTATAATATAATATATCTAAATATATATATATTATAATTATATATATATATCTATCAAAATAAGATGGTAGGTATCTATACTCTATCCAACTAAAAAAAACCCGCGCAACTAAAAAAAAGGCTCTGGCTGTCCGAGATTAACGACTGTGGTTGGTTATAATTTTATAGTTAATGTTTAATCCAAGAAGCCGAGATGGTGAGGAACCTCATTGGCTCAGACACAGGTAGTTTGCGCAGAATGAGTCTGAATCGGTCAAAACTCTTGGGCTTTTTAAGTTGGATAGAGTATATCTATACTCTACAGTAAAGTTGCTTACAAATAATTTATAGTGTTTTTAAATTAACTTTTATGACATGATTTTTAACGGAATTGAAGAAGATTACAATTTAAAACTTATATTATTACTATTGCATTCCGCATTGATAGATGTATTATTTCCAACAACGTACCAAATATGTATATAATAAATTCACACCCAAGAATGTTATAAATGAAAACAAGCCTTACCGATAAACGAAGAAACACAAATTCACTTCCGATGTGTAAATATATGTAGATACTCATGAAACAAATTGCAATTGTTATAACACTACACTATAGGATCACACCGAGCACTGAATAAAATGGCACAAATTTGAAAAAAAAAAAGTAAAAAAAGACACAAAACGCACATTCACACACTGCGAAACGATTGCAAAGAGTGAACTTTGTGGGGATCGGAGACTGAAAATCCACGCGCGTTTCACCGAATTAGTAACGCGCCTGGCGTGCGTGTAGCGTGTAGCGTGTGGCGTGTGGCGTGTAGCGTGTAGCGTGTAGCGCCTAGCGCGTCGCATGTGCGCACGCGGCAGAGGACGCTCAAAATATATAAAATGGTGGTATAGCAATGGCGGGCGGGGGCGTGGCCATCGCAGACGCCATGACAGTGGGCGGGGTCTACGCTCTCGACAGAGGGGACTAACACCAATAGCGAACAGCTACAATACTCGCCAGGACGAAGCACGACTATAAAATAATATGATAGACATACTCTTTCACTTTGGTAATATTCGTTCAAACGACTACATTTTTCTATGTAATAATTTCATTGATGCATTCTATCTGGTGGACAGTAAATCAATATAACTTTTTCTTTTGTTTATGCAAAAACTTTTTTATTTAATATTTTCCTCAGTAATTAACAATAAGATATATTGTAGGTATCAATACTTATCAATAAATAAGAAAAACGATAGCATTTCGTTTATTTTTTTTTAAATTTCAATTAATCATATACAGGTATAATATGTACCTATAAATCTTCGCCTAAATCGATATACATAAATAAAATTTAAAATTTAAAAAAATGTATCAAATTAAATGAAGTAAAATCAAAAAAATAAAAAAATTGTAAGTATGTATTTGGCCTACATGATAGGTAGGTACGTATGACACAAAATAATTACATACCTATCACATGTATAAATGGGTACCAAACTACATAATATAATATCTTTGATTAACGTGGTCATCTATGTAGATATTTTTACGGATCAAATCCGTTTAGCGTAGCAGTTCTGTGTTTTCAGAAAATTCATTCAGCAGTTTATCTCACTGTTAGTGTCAGAAAATTCATTTACTTACCTATCTATTCAGACACCTAATCTATTTGAAAAATTTTAACTAACCTACACATCTATCGAATAGTTTTCAATTAATGCTATAAACGGAAAAATAAAATAAAATAAATATATAAACAACTATTGAATGTTTGTGTAAAGTCCAATTGTTAAAATCAAAATTTTTATCAAATAACCATAAAACGCATTTTTTCTTCCAAAATGAGCAATTTGTGGAGATCCTTTGGTCATGTCAGTGGGCGTGTCAAAGCAAGCCCTCAACCAGCTGTAAACAATATGCCAGCCGAGGGATATTGGCCGCACTCACTCAAACAAAGGATTTCGATTAAGGTTATAGCCATATAATGAAAGCCGACATTTCTTTTACAGAATAAGTGGGTATTGAACCAAAAAAAAAAATATATATATATAAAATATTTACAGAACTACGTAGGTACATACATATATACTCCGTCGAACTTAAGCAGGACTATCTAGATAGGCAGATAGGTACCAACTTATCTAGACATACATATGTACACTTTAATTTAATTTAAAAAAACAAATTCTAATTCAACACAAAACAATACCCAAAAATAATAAATTTACATTTACACTACGTCGAAAAGAACCTACTTATACAATTTATGAAGGTACATCTACATATATTTCAATGTAAATAATGTGAAATATTAAAAATTATAGCCAGAATAGTGAAATAATTGTATAATTTTTGTTATGGTCGCACATTTTCATTAAGACGAGCAGGAAACGAACAAACGAAAGACGATCTTTATCAAATTTGATATCATCTTGAACTAAAGTTTTCAAATAATAAAAAGACTAAAACGTATCTAAAGACTAAAGACTAAAAGACTAAACTAAATGAGTAGGTACCTTACATGTGGCACCTAGAATAAAACACTATTCAATCTTTCAGCACTCTAGATAGTATATATTAATTTTTCGCATTACACACTAAATCTATTGTTGATTAAAATTCTAATTAGTATATTTACATTGCGACGAACGCTAACCGTAGCACTGGAGATTTTAATTTGAAAAAATCATCAGCAATGAATGTGAAACACAATTATTTATTAATAAAATAATGCGTCAAGGTGAGAACGGCGAAAATGTTAACAATATATCGCAGAAAGCAATTAAAACCAGGGATAGGACGTCTCTTTTGCGCAAGCGTGAAATGAACGAGAACAGACAAGGGACGGATAGAGACGCTTCTTTCAGAGGCCGCCAGATTGGCAGAATAATAACGAACTAATTACTAATTTAGAAGAAAGAAAATTTTTCAATAATTAATTAATTTTAGATAAAATAAGATGTTTCGAGTCAAATCACAATAATTCATAAACAAATAAAAAAATATTTATTTATCGGGATTTCTTTGATACCTTTAAATGTGAACGTTTTTCTGAGATAGGTGCCTGCCTATAAAATATTTAGAGAATATTATGTATAAGTTTGACATTTTGTACGGTATGTATGTACATACCTACATATGTATGTACCCAAGTGCATACCTACATACATACTCTCCTCTCATTGTATGTGAATTGTGAACGATTCGCTCCGGTAATATTGCCGTCGGACGGATAGTGTGAGAGACAGCCATTTTGAATTCATCGCGGCACAACGTCAAAATTGATATTTAAAGTCAGTGACAGAATAAATGGATACATGTGTGATTATTCATTACAAATGAAAGAAATGAGCACACGCGTGGATAATCAGTATTAAATCTAGTTTTATATTACTTTATGCGGAGGTAACTTGCCTATTCGTACCGGCTTTTAAACAACTTTTATTTTTATCTATTTTACTGAAAATTCAATGCTAAAATAAACCTGTAGAAAAACCGAGTAATTTAATGTACATACATATGTATGTGTATACCTAGTAGGTAACCATTTCAATTACTTTTTTGGATTTTAAAGCTTTTTATCATTGAATAAAACTACCGTATGTACTCGTAGTCAAAATGTAGCAAAATCACAAATTCGTCTGCATTATTTGTACTACACTACCGTACAAATAATCATCTTCGACTATTCAAAACCATTTTTTCCAAATGGTAGCGCGTAATTAACAATATTGACAACTGTGGAAATAAATAAACAGCAACAAAAATAACTTTTTTTTGCGTAAGCGATCATAGAAAATCTATTCATCTCGTCACACGTTCGTTCAATTGTTATTAATTCAACATTTAGAACGTACGCGTCCGAGTCGAGTCGTCTCGTCTCGCCCACACGAATTCCACCCAATTAATTCGATCGGAGACCAAACCATCTTCTTAAATGCACAATGTAGATAGAAATGGGTAATTTCATTATAAGTAGGTACCACCATTTGTGTTGTAAACGGGAAGGTAAGTGTGTATGAGTAGCATGTTGGTAGCACGCGGCTAGAAGACCAATTAAAACAATCATATTTCAATGTCAAGATAAACAAAATGGGTCCCCGTTTCGGTATACCTAATCAATATATAAGCTACGTATAATGGTGGTGGGTATACATAAGTCTAGGTTTCACCATTTGTTCGTTCCCCTCGCTGGATACGCAATCTAATCTAACACACAACAATGAACCAGGGCGGTACCGACACCCCACACGATACACATTTATATATATACATAGGTACTTATATTATGTAAGCATGTACCTATGTGTTTTTGCGTTTATATACCGAACACAAAGTGAACGAGCATAAAAGCCAATGAAAAATTTTAAAACGTATATGTACCTACCTATATTTATTTATTTAAAATACATGGGCAGGCGGCATAGCCGATGGAGCCCAGGGGTCTGGCATAACTTATACATACAATTCTTAATTATTTATATTTGAAGGATTACAAAAATCCATTTGTGTTCAAAAACTTATCGAGATGATTTTTAAATAGATTTGTATTTTCAGAAGTAACCAGCTGATTTGGCAGACGGTTCCGAACTTCGACCACTCTATTTGAAAAAAATGAGTTTCTGACAATTTTGTTCGATTTGTCTTTTAGTAATTTCCGTGTATGGCCTCTGAGATGTGCGTTTTTATTGAAAGTAAGGAGGTTTTTCATTAGGCATTTATATTTATTATTTATTATTTTGTAGACTTCTATTAGATCGCCTCTTAATCTTCTCGTCTCCAAAGATGTGAGACTCATTTTCTTCAACCTTTCATTATAGGATAGTGATCGAAGTTCACCGTTTTTTCCCGATTTTTTTTTCACAGGAACCATCCCCGGCATGATCACAATAAGTCCTGAAAGTTTCATCGCTATCGGTTGAGTGGTTTAGGAGCCTATAAGAGACAAACAAACAGACAGACAGACAGACAGACAGACATTGATTTTTATATATATAGACTAGCTGACCCGGCATGCGTTGCAATGCCCGATCCAGATCCCGTTCCCGATCCCGATCCCGTTCTCGTTTCCGTTCCTAGTACGTTATTTGACGCGTGAGCAGGCCCGTTCCCGATCCCGTTCCAGTTCCAAATCCCGTTCCCGTTCCTAGTACGTTATCTGACGCGTGAATAGGCCCGTTCCCAATCTCGTTCCCGTTCCTAGTACGTTATCTGACGCGTGAGTAGGCCCGTTCCCGTTACCTTTTTTTCCCGATTTTTTTTCACAGGAACCATCCCCGGCATGATCACAATACGTCCTGAAAGTTTCATCGCGATCGGTTGAGTGGTTTAGGAGCCTATAAGAGACAAACAGACAGACAGACAGACAAACAGACAGACATTGATTTTTATATATATGTATAGATAGATAACACTTATTTACTAAGGAGTTAATATGAGTATACCATTTAAGGTCTTTTGTGATAACAACACCCAGGTCCATTTGAGATGCAACTTTTGGGACACTTACATTATCAATTAAATAACGGATTTGGGGGTTTGATCGGCCTAGGTGTAAAACAGAGCACTTGTTAATATTTAAAGATAATAGCCATGTTTGGCACCATCTATTTATAGAGTTTAGGTCATCCTGTAAACTGTTTGTACCGGAGAGATGGGACTAAAAAGTTTAATGTCATCAGCAAATATAGAATTGTTAGATTTAATTTCACTCACAATGTCACACGTATAAATTAAGAATAACAATGGGCCCAACACGGAACCCTGTGGAACACCACTGACTACTGAGTACCGGCAATATATCTGACAAACTGTCGCCGATACGAACGGTGAAACTTCTTAATCTAAGAAAACTGCCAATCCAATTTAGTAATTTACCTCTAATACCAAAGTGGTCGAGTTTTTTCATAAGACGTTCAATGGATACTCTGTCGAATGCTTTTTCGAAATCAAGGTAAATTACATCAACTGGTATATTGTTGTTCAGATTTAGTGACCATTCGTTGACAGTCAAAAGCATGTTGCTTACAACTGACCTCCCTGGGAGGAAACCATGTTGGGTAATTGGTAGAATGTTATTTTCTTCTGCAAACATTAGTAATTCCTTGGCAATGATTTTTTACATACATTTTAATAGTATTGATGACAAACAAATGGGGCGATATACATATGTACATATGTATGTATGTATTATTTTTTTTGCTGTAGATATTGGAACATTGTCTTTTGTTTATAAGTTAGATCATAAGTTATTGCCAAGTTATTTTGAGAACTATATTATTAGAAATAGGGATATTCATAGTTATTCTACTAGAAATAAAAACCAACTAGTTGTAGGTAGAGTAAGGAAATCAAAGACAGCTGGTGGTGTTTTTCACAGGGGTGTATTAATGTATAATGCCCTCCCGGAGTGCATCAAGTCTGCTAAGACAATAGATGCATTTTTGAAAAGTGTGAGGAGACACCTCTGTGAGAGATAGTAGTTATGTATAAGTATAGTGTATAATGTGTAATAGATTTAAATAGTTGTTATTAATATGTAATAGATGTAAGTTAAATTAGCTAATTAGCTAATATTATATAAAATAAATAAAAAATAAATAATATAGTGCAGCTAATAAGAGGGGATCAGTGCGCAACTTGCATATCCGACGATTCAGTCGTTTCGAGATTATTATTTAAAAAAAATATCATGATGCAAAACATTTAAAAGATTGAATAAAAAAAACCAAAATTTCGTTCAAGAGTACCTAAACTGTTACTTTCAGTTGGCGAATGTCGCCAAAATTGTGTCCACTCGTTTCCATTACCTGAAACTCATCGATATAAATTTTCAGCTTGGTCAAACCAGCAGTTTCCGAGATATCAAACTACATACATACATAGGTACCTACCTACATACATACTTGGTAACAGACTTTTTGACTTTTCTACGAGAATTAACTGCCACTGTTGACCGGTTCATTTTATTGCTTCCGATGATTAATTTTATAATTTTTAATTGCCATTAGGATTAACATTACAATATTATGAACATACAAAATATTTAAAAGGCCGAAAAAAATAAAAATGACGGTTTGGCGAATTTTCACCTAAATCATATTACCTACCTACAAATGTATGTATGTGTATATCTTTCATATAATATGAAAATTCACCTCGATAAACAATAGTTTCGGAGAGCTGAAAAACGTCGAAAACCAGGAGTAAAATTGCTACTTCCAGTAGGAAAATATTTAGATCAAACGTGCCCATAAATGGATACTCTGAACATTAAAAATATTTCAGGGAAGACCACCACAGAGATGGGAAGATCTCAAGGAAATTGCGGGGAGAAGATGAATGAAAAAATTCGGGTGTGGCCAACCCATGAAAACTATAGATATGAAATTTCGACTTGATAGCCGGGGCAGTTTCGGAAATATTATGTGGTAAACTTTTCGACAAAAAAAAACCCCTACTTCCGGTTGACTGATTTTAATGATTTATTTTTTCGTAACTATTAATTTTTCTCAGGAGTACAACATTACAATATTGTGACGATACTACATATTTAAAAGGCCGAAAAAAATTAAAAACAACAAAACGTTCAAGAGTAAACTGCCATTTCCGGTCGTACGATTTTGACTAAAATCACAGTATCTCTTACGGCTAACGTGAAAACTATAGATATAAAATTTCAACTCGATCGATGTGTTAGATTCGGAAATATGATTTTTAACAGGATTTTTGAATTTTCTGCACGGAAAAAACCCTACTTCCGGTTGACTGATGTTGACCAAATTCCTTATGGCTCTTACACCTTACGTGAAAATAATAGATATGAAATTTCAGCTTGATAGACCTGATAGTTTCGGAAAAAACACACAGACATACACACACACACATAGTACACAGACATACAGACATTTTCCAAAAATCATGAAAACGTGATCAGGGGATGATACTTGATCCAAATCAGTCAAAATCTCGAGGTCGAATTTTCGCACGGTCACAATACTTTATCCGATTAGGATAAAGTAAAAAGCGACTCCACGGGAAGAATGGAAACGGATGGGGGAGGCCTATGCCCTACAGTGAGCCGACGCAGACTGAGATGATGACATACTGACTATACCTATCTACATACATATGTACATATCTATGCAATTTTTCAACTAAGGCTAGTGGGTCTCTTCGTGAAAAATGAAAATTTTGAGCACGTCAAACTATAACATGATCGGCTTAATTATTCCCCCGGTTTGTATGTTTTCGTATGAATTTTATAGAATTTATAAAAAAATTAGATGGGTAGTTTTTCTTGCATTTTATTGTTTAATGGTCAAAAATTGATTTTTTTAAATTTAATATGATATGCTTTAAAGTTTATTAAAATTTTATTCAATTGAAGTTTTAGTGTGATAGGATTAACGGTTTTAGCAATCTTACAGTAGGACACATAGACATTTTCAAAAAATCATCAAAACGTACCTACTTAGACCCGGAACACACCGGGCGACTAGTCTGCCGAGTAGTTGCGCAACCAAACCAAATGTATGCAGTTATGTGGAGCATGCCACACCTGGTCGCCGCGTGGTCGGCCGACCAATTAAATAATTTCATACATTTGGTCTGGTCGCTCACGATTGGATGACCAGAGTCGCTTGGTGTGTCCCGGGCCTTAGGGGACAATACCTGATATATATTAGTCAAAGTGTCGAGGTCAACCTTTTGCACGACAACAATACTTTATGTATGATATGGATGAAGTAAAAAATTATTATCATATTTGTACTCACCCGCCGAAATCCTAGAAATATTTCATTGCTGATATAAAAAACTAGGATAAAATGAAAATTGCGAAATTACCGTATCCGGTATATCTGTGTGGAATAGGTAACTTTGCCACCTAATATTGGACTGTTTATGTAAGCGAAAACACGATGAAAACCTATAGATTCATTCATTTTCTGGCTTAGGGAAATTCCGTACCGAGTCACTCATAAATATTAAGAGTCGAAAATTGTGCATAAAGATGCCTAGTTTAAGACAGAATTCATCAAGATTTCCCAGGTTGTGTTGTATAATAAAAGTTAGGTAATTTTGGGAAATCGGTACCTACCCTGTCTTCAGGCAAATAAAGCAATACACGAAAAAGGCTGTGCTAAGCTCTGTGCGCATACGTTGGACAACTACAATACATATGATGAACACTGCTATGTACATATAAGAGAATCGAACTCTACGAGTGGATATTTTCACGTCGTAGCGGTAGCCCAATAATTCGGAAGTCTGACGTCTTATAAAATATTAGATAATAAGTAGAGACCCGTGTTTTTCGCATTTTGCGATAAATGCGATATATGTATATGCTAAAATTCAGGATATATGCGAATTTATGCTAAAATCCTAAAATATGCGAATAGATGCTAAAAATCACAAAAATTAATTAAACGAACTAATTAGCGAACTAATAACTGAAAGTTAACAGTCGTGTCCATATTGATACGTTGGGTTGTGAATACCTGGGTTGGCAATGATGAGTTAAAGAAAAACCCATACGAAAATTGTACCCAAATAAGTTTTTTTACCTGGAGGCAAAAATTGAGATGGTTTTACCCAAAGTAGATATGTAGTTTTATTGATGGGAAATATCGAAAACTATGCAGTATGCAGTATTATTTAAAACAAATTTGCAAATAAAAACCAGTTCGTCGTTTGACTTCAGCAAGAGTCGTTCTTCTTGTCTCGCGATCGGTCTCTCACGTGCAGTCGTGAACTTTTGAAGATTCTTGAACGTGAAAGATTTTTGACTTTTTTGGACTTGGACAGATTAAAAAGGCTAGTATTTATTTACTTTACGAATTTATAATTTTCATAATTTGGTTTAACTATAAAATTCACGAAAATCGTCCGTAATTTAATGCTAAATTTTATTAAAGTATCAATGTTCAGAAATTTATTAAAATTTAAAATAATATTTTTTAGCTTCAGCATGGGGCGTACTAATATTAATCTTCGTGACAGCAAATCCATACAAAGCCCGCGGAATTTATATAAATTATGCTAACATTTTAATGTGCAGACATTGTAATTGTCGAGTGGAGTGGCAGAAAAAAGGATAACTTGGAAAAACATCTGAAATCTATAAATGTTACTACGAACAATACCATTCAAGCATTTTTTTAACGATTTGTAGCAAATATAAAAAGTGGGTTAAAACCTGATATACTGCAATTGTTAATGACCACAAAAATTAAATATGAAGAGTTTGGTTCTGCTGCAATAAAATTAGTTTGGTGTCCTGTAAATAGTGTGGATGCAGAAAGATTTCTTAGTAAATATAATTTAGTGGAAACTGATCGTCGTACTAACTAAAAAGAGTCGTCTGTGGAAATACGTTCCATGCTTAGTTTTAATAAATTTTAAATTAATGTTATATTTTTTTTTTTAATTCATGATTTTTGTCTTCGTATTTCTCCATATTGCTATTTCTTAATGATTTTCTACTAATTTTTATTTGTCACGTTAGTTTTAAATTGTTTGTATATATAAATTGTGTTACAGAGTAGTGAAATTGATCTGTATTAAAAAAATTATCTAATAAAAATAAATGCTAAATACATAGATGCTAAAATCAATCACTTTATTCGCTACAATATGCTAAAATGACAGATCAAAATGCTAAAATCGATAAAAAATATATGCGAAAAACACGGGTCTCTAATAATAAGAGTTGAAATTGGTGATCCAATGGGAAAAAGAACGTTGTAGGTAGATAGGTAGATAATTTTCTCACTAGAATTTTCTGTTGCGACGACAACTGAAACTTGTTCTACGTCATAGAAAAAGTATATATAAAGAACAAAATTTCAATAAAATTGAAATCAAAATTTTTTGGGAATACTATTCATTTAGGATAGAATAATTACTAAATTTATTTGAATTATTCAAAAAGCTGTGCTGAACCAGATGCGCTCACGTACGCTGCACGCACGCACATACACAATGAAGACAGCAAATATGACAAATGCTCTTGCGGTGACGATGCATTTCCCCTGCACAATTGCATTCATTTGGACCGGATTATATGACAAAAGTATACAAAGCGAAAATATTTAAAACGCAGCGGCACTCTCAATACGTTTAATTTCATTTTTTTTTAATTCGCAACGCAAATCAACGTCCACCTATATATTAGCTATACCTATGTATGTATTTTCTGAGGCGAGGTCACGCTATATGAATGTAACGTATATTTATAAGTTAATTTCGATAGAAAATTACGAAAAATTATAGATCCTTCAACAGATTTCGTGCGTCAGAAGAAAATAATTGGAGGCCGATACGCAATCAGAAAAATAATAGTCATTTCGCTAAAAAAGGCACTATAATGTTTTTATTTTAATATACTACTTACAGCATTTATATTACGATCGTGAAATACTTCAAAGGCTTAAAAATGGATGATTAATACGATTTTTTTCGTGAACGGGGAGAGTAGCTTACATACCCCCGTCAAAAATAACTATTTATTATATTTATACGTTGCATTATGCCGCATACAGTTCGTTAGGATAACGTCAGTATGCGCTTTTCACTATACTGATGGTACAATAGCGAGTCACAAAAGGTTTAAGGTTCGAATCCCGGCGTATTGAGATGTCTCTCCCGTGGGGATTGAAATGTCATTTTCAAAGGAAGGAAAAAAGCTACGTGTACCAGTATCGAACTACTACACTTACGTACGGCCAATTAAAAACATCATTGGTATTGCTACATCACGATTCGCAAAGAATAATATACAAAGGGATTGTGGGTAAATGGGCTTCTCAAACAATTTTAAAATTCGATAAACAAAAAAAATAAATAAAAGTTTAAGTCGAATCGGCCGGGAAAATTGCACGTTCACCGCATCCAACCGTATTCGGAGATTTTGCAAAATCGATTTGGCGAACTCGACTCGCGCAGTCTAGGGGTTAATTGTTAATAGGTACCTTGTGCGTTGACACAAAGATCGTAAATTATCGTTCGTTGCAAATATTTCAAATGAATAAACGAAAAAAATACCCATTTGACATTGAAAAATATCTTTGGGCTTTCAGTAAGTAGTAATATGATTGAAAGACTGATTTATCAAAAGCTTTCTACCAATAGCAAATATACGATAAAGCTATACCTACATACATACATATATACTGGGATGTATGTACATATATAATGAACTATAAAAAAATGATTTTTAGCAACAAAGTCTATATGAAAATTTGCTTCATTTTTAAATACTTGATTTTTATAAAGAGTTGATATTAGAAGATGGTGAAACTAAGCTTCAAATCTTGGCGAGTTTTACGGAAAATTGGCGCCATAATCGTTCATTTTAATTGATCTTTGATTATTTTTGAAGCATACGTATGTATATAGGACGGGCGTCAAGGTCATCGGCGATCGGTCGAATCATCGGTGTACAGTAGAGTTCGGACAACCGCACGTGAATAGAATTCGTCTACAAAGGATGATGCGGTGCTTTTTACCTTTTGCCAAGTAGTCGTGATATTGTCGAATTTTTCTGGTGTCACCGTGATATCTGAAACGTACGATTTGCGTTGACGATCCAAAATCCGGCACGTCGAGTGTTAAAAGTGCACCAATTAAGTTCAATACCAAGTCGAAATCGAATCGTCCGTAGTAAACGTCGTTATGCCATTTACTTTTTTTCTTTTTTTTGATTCCTTGTCTTATGAGTATTATTTTTTGTTCGTTCAATAATATTATTTATTATTTTTTGTTCGTTGTGGAGTGCGCGTGTGTCTGTGTTTCTTGTATATTAGTTGTATTCGAGAAAAAGTGTAGTCCCAAAATCGATTCTCGGACCCCCCTCAGTGCGAAATGTGCTTCGTAACGCAAAGACCATTTCTCAGACGAGAACGCCTAAAGAATACATAAATACAAGCGTACATACTACTATATACCAATGTATACATGTTATTATACACGATGGTCTTGATTCAAATCATCTAATTATCGATACTCACTAAAATAATGCAGATACTTACCTACCCACAGGCTCGAAGATATCGCGACACTACGCAGAAAATGCTTCAAACGTACGAAACGTACTTTTTTAAAGTAAAAAAAAAACTTAAAATTCGCACTAGCTCCACTTGCCCTACCTGATGATAAATATTGCAATATATGTACATACATACATATACGAAAATTGGAAACAAATAATAAATACATATAGGTACTATTTTGGACCAGTTTTTGCAAAACATCGACTTATCGAAAACAGTAGGTACCTACCGTACTCTTTGAACACAATTGAACATCCCTATAATATAATGTGTATGTGTGTGCATACAAGACCATTACGAATCAAATATCCGCTGTCATCGAGCAAGCTGTTCTGCCGGTCGATTTTGGCGTCGGGCGAGCAGGTGTCACTCGGAAAAAATTCATAAACAACACTGACAACGAGGAAAAGCACTGAAACCGACCGCGGAAAATGCACGTGAAATTAGCAAAAGTCAATCACGATCGACTATGAATATCCGAGTAGAAATAAATAAAAAAGAGTAGGATGCGCATGTGTGTGTGTATTTGTGAATGTTGTTAAAAAAAAGTAAAAGTCACGGAGGGGCGGGCACGGTCGGTTGGGTAGCCGACAAAGGGCGGCCGAAACAATGTAAGGGAATCGTTCCGAGTACTAAAGGTCCTCAGCTCTGACTCAGCACTATCTTTAATACATATTTATACATATATAGGCACATATATAAATATATTAAAGCAATGGGAGGCGAGAAAAGTCATGTACATACCTGTACGAATATTGGCAGGGAAAGCCATGCGAAGCATTTTTGGCAGCAAAACGTTTGCATTCTTATACGATATTAGATCATTTCGGACAGTAAGAAATTTTAAATGTTTAAACAAACTTATTAATTAACTATAGGACTCTTGTCTTGCATGATAAAATTATTTAAAATAATTAAATCCTATAAAGACCTATTAAATTACATTCATACTTTACTGTAGCGTGCAGTAGGTACCTATCACAACACACCTACATATGTATGTATGTACCTATTAAATTACAATCCGATTTGTAGTAGGTAAATGAATAAAAGGTACAAAGAGTATCGAATTTTTTCCATTATTTATAATAATAATAACATGCGAATATAATATATATATGTACTACATATTCATAATAGCGTAAAATCTTCCTGCCTGGGTCTCTGGGTCATTGCGGTTACGCTGGTGTTGCCAACGACAACAAAAACGCGATCAGGGGATGATACCCGATACAAATCAGTCAAAATCTCGAGGTCGAAATTTCGCACGATCACAATACTTAATCCGATATGGATAAATTAATTAACAGTGTGTTGGCAACAAGCCGCTATCTGTCAAAGTTGGTTCAATTCAACAACACGATTTTATGGTCATATATGTACCTACCTACCCATTCAATCGATGGTACACTGTAGGTACAATTGATTATGCCGCGAATGAATAGTTTCAAAAGCTTGTCTTCTGTAAGGGGGATGTGAAAAATTAAAAAAAATAATAATAATAATAAAAAAATTAAGCGCTTTATAAATGCAGACACGCATTCGCAGGAAGATTCATCGACGAAAAGGTTTCGTTCGAGTGTTTTAAATTAACGGTCGCAGTTTTATCCTTTGTTCCCTTTTTCACGTAGCGCCTCACAAAAACGACTGCAACGCATCACAAGGCTAATTTAATGCATAGCGGACCACTTATAAAATAGGTATACATATTGTAATATCGAGCCGAGTTGGTTCATTGGGATTTTTCTCGTCGAATGCAAAAATCGACATCGGCACCGTGGGATGATTTCGCGAAAAGACAACATCGTCGATGCAAATTCGTTACCGAATGCATTAATTTCAATATTGTGAAGTGCATTCAATGCGAACGCCCGCATGCGTCATCCATAATTCATCATGGTAATTAATACACTCGGGCATAAACATGAAAGACAAAATGAGAGAAACCCTTATAACAATGGAAACTTACCGGTTTCAGTGTCGATGGTGTAGGAAAATCCAGCCCACGGATCGTCATCGATGGATTCCTGAGAAGAGAACGGTATGACAAAATGAAGATACAATGAAGTTTATAGGTAATGCTAATCTAATCACGAACGACAGATTACTGAATTAATAAAGTTATAAAATATAGTAATAGGTAGGTAGGTACCCAGTTATAAGTGGGTACATTTTGAAAAAAAAACCAATAAAAGAATTTTAATTATTGTATTATTTCTATGAAATATTCAACTGAAATAATCACTATGCAATACAAAAATTAATAAAATATCTCTCTCTCTCTCTACATATACATATGTATATATCTCTATAGTCAAAATAAATGTTGTAATACAAATGGGTACATACCGATTTAGTTTCAGAGGTAGTTTTAACACCTTTGTCGCCGTTGTCTTCGCACACATCTTTGAGAACTTTCTTGAAATTTTCAAGCTCATCTTCGTCGTCAATATTCGAACTGAGCAAAGTTTGATCTGGACTATATAAACTATCACCCGATGGACACTTGGCGTCACTCTGTTGAAAATCCATACATTATCACACGAAAAACATGTAGACCAACATAATGATGAATAACAGAAATTTAATATTATAGTTACCGGAATTGGGGTAGTGTCCAACGAGTAGCCCATATCCACATCTTGCTTCCACAACACTTCAATGAGATCCATATCCTTTAAAGGAACAAAAAAAAAAGCATTAATACATAATATAATTCGTTTATAAAAAACATGATCTTTGAACGTTACCTTTTCACAATAATCGATCATTAAAAAGTATCGATTTGTTATGATCGATTTTAATCTAATCATATATCGCTTTCACATCTCAACGATGATCGCGAATAAAAATAAAGTGAAAAAAAAACGATGACTGTGAATGTTTCAGTCATATAAGAACGTACCTACATATGTACATACACTATACCTACAAATGTATACTTACTCGTACTCAATATACATATAGTGAGATTTTCAATTTTCAAAAGTAAATAAATACATATCTACGTCGACACGATTCACAAGACTTCTGTTGGGAAACCGTTGGGAAATTTATTTAATTTAAAAACAAAAATGCAATTATAATTAGTATAATATTACAATATTGGGAGTGTATACTAATAAGTTATTTTCCCAGTAGGGCCCGCCTTCAACAGCGTAAAAGCAAAAATGTGTACGAGTAACAGAATATGAATTCGTTGAAGACGGCCGGAACATTCTGAGTGACAGTATCGCCGAAATCAACATTTCTAAAGACACAAATGAAAAATCATACACTACTTTTAATGCCATAAAATTATATGAATTTTAATTGTAAAACTGGAAAGAAACACCTACCCCATGTAGGTAGGTATGTATGTACATATGTGTATGGCTTTAATTTGAGATTAATCTTATTTAATAATGGTCGATATAAAGAGAACGAAATATATGTAGTAAGAACATACATACATATGTATATGTATTATATTATAGTCGTGTGTGGTGCGCGAGATGGCCGCGCCCGATAAAATAAACCGTGTAGGTATAACGCGTGCCGGTGCATAATTAATTATTTGTGTTTTGTTTGTGTGTGTGTACGTATGTATGTATGTATGTATATATATATATATATTATATACATATGTATATATATATATATATTATATACATGTATATATATATATATATTATATACATATATATATATATATATATGTGCGTGATGGCAGAGTCCGAGTGATGGGGGCTCCTCCCCTGGCGAGGCCCCCTACTGCTTGATTAATGGCCGCCCGCGCCCCTCAACGCCATCTTATTTTTAATTCGACGCTAGTAACACCTTCGCGTCTGTCTACTCGTTTATTATTTCTAAAACAAAATGTAATTCATGCAGACAATGTGTTGTAATCATTACATTCGATACCTAGTCGGTAATTGTGATTTTAATTGATCTGCATCAGAATAGCTGTGATTTTAGGGTAGAAGCGGATGATGAAGGAGGACCAGGCTCATTCATTCCAAAGACCAGGACCATTTTTTTTTTTCAAGTCAGTACCTACATACATACATACGTACCTTTACAAAATTTCGACTTGATCGCTGGGGCAGTTTCGGAAATATTCTGTGGTAACAGGATTTTTGAATTTTCTACAAAAAAAAAACCCTACTTCCGGTTGACTGATGTTGATCAAATTCCTTATGTCTCTTACACCTTACGTGAAAATAATAGATATGAAATTTCAGCTTGATAGACTTGATAGTTTCGGAGAAAACACACATACAGTCACACACACATAAGTTACACATATGTATGTACATACATACATACAGACATTTTCCAGAAATCATGAAAACGTGATCAGGGGATGATACTTGATACAAGTCAGTCAAAATCTCGAGGTCGAATTTTCGCTGAATCACAATACTTTATCCGATCAGGATAAAGTAAAAATGGCAGTGCTAGCTCAGATTTCTCATAGCGCCATTTATATCCAAATGTCAAAAAAACAATGTCAAACGCCATAAAAATGGATAATATTTGCCATAATAATAATATGCACAGGATAGTCTTAAAACATCATCTTCTATATATATAAAAATCAATGTCTGTCTGTTTGTTTGTCTGTCTGTCTGTCTGTCTGTTTGTCTCTTAAAGGCTCCTAAACCACTCAACCAATCGCGATGAAACTTTCAGGACTTATTGTATTGTGATCATGCCGGGGATGGTTCCTGAAAAAAAAATCGGGAAAAAACGGGAACGGGAACGGGCCTGCTCACGCGTCAGAAAATGTACTAGGAACGGGAACGGGATCGGGCATTGCAACGCATGCCGGGTCAGCTAGTATTTTATAAAAATATATTAAACTTATTTTTTGAAACCTTAATTCCTTGATATCTCCAAAAGTGACAAATGCCGCTTACCATTATTTACTGCCGAGCCCCTCATTTTATTTAATTAATATATTTTTTACTTTATCCATATAGGTATGTATGTACATATTTACATACATGGGTATGTACATATGTATGTAGGTAACTACGTACATAGTGCGATAAGGTATTATGCCAAAATTCGACCTCGAGATTTTGACTGATATGTATCAGGTATCATGCCCTTACGACGTATTGATGATTTTTGGAAAATGTGTGTGTCTGTGTGTTAGGCGGATGTGTGTAGAATTACTATAACTCAAAATCCGTTTATCCTATCAAGCTGAAACTTCATATTCCTGTATGTATAAGTTTGGTTTCTTTGAGAAAGTTTTCCTCTAAAATTGTCAAATGAATTAAGCTGAAATTGTGTATCTATACATGAGCAATGACTTTCAAAATAATATAATTTTAAAAATTTTTTTCCAACCCGAAGTACATAGTACCTACGACAGTAGTAGGTACCTAGTAGATACGACAAAAATAAATATTTTATTTTTCCACTGTTCCGTTTTATCATGATCTCTTTTATCGTGTTCTCTTTCATCATGTTCTATTTTGTCATGGAACCGTATAATAGATACACTTTTTGCATAAAAAAATTGGTAAAGATAATTTTAAATAAATAAAGAATGGATTTAGGTAGGGAAAAAAGCGGAAAAATCTCACGGAAAATTACCATAGGTACCACGTCACTTTTCCACAACAAATTTATTCAAACACAACGTTATAAAAACAGGTATAAATCACGTTTGTCGGCTGTCGCAAGCTATACGAATTTTCACGCTATCACGATATTATTTTATCAAAAACTATATATCAAGAATGTATAGCTCGCGTTAAATATTCATAAATTCGAAATTGACGAAAAATCCCACAAAAAACAGATATTACCTACTCAAATTTTCTTAATTTTTTTAGATAAAAATCATATAAATGAGATAAGGACGGGAAATACACCTGTCCATCACTAAATCTAATATATAAATCAACAACTCGGTTTCTGTATGTTTAATCACTTTATTACCAGGCATTGCTCGGGAGCAAAGAGCTTCATGTGTGTCGGCTGTGTGTCCCGTAATTCTATGACGTCACACGGCTTATTCACCCCACCCTCGGTTTTTTTTCTTTCGATTTTTTTTGATTTTTACAACTTTTTTTTTTGAACGTTTAAACTTTTTTTTGATTTTTTGAACTTTTGATACCCCCTCAAGCTATGCCGGCCCCCAAACCACCCCCTCCAGACCCTCTCAAGCCCCGGCGGCCTCTTTTTGGACTCTCACAAACCAAGCCGAATCTCCTAACCACCCCCCAGACCCCCTCAAGCCCCGGCGTCCCCTTTGTGAACTCCCTCAAGCCATGCCATATTAATTACACCCCGAGAAAAGCCGGGTAATAAACCTAGTTAGATATAAAATTTCAGCAAATACTGATGGAAATATTTATCTTCTCGGTGGCCACGTCCAATTGATAAACACCGATTCACTGGAGTAGTGAGTTCATAGATGGAATCGAATAAAAATCGTCAATCTAACCGTGACCACGACTTACAGATGGATCTTATACCACTTTGACTTGGTAAAAATGTTTCCACATACGTTAATAGGTACCAAGCATCGCATCGCATCGAGCCGAATTACAACGTACGATACGATACGTCCGCAAGTTGAATTCTGGATACACACTCCCACCATCAATCGATGGGGTGGCGGTGGGAGTGGGAGGGCAAGGCATGGCGAGGCGAGGCGAGGCGAGGCGAGGCGAGGCGAGGCGAGGCGAGGCGAGGCGAGGCGAGGCGAGGCGAGGCGAGGCGAGGCGAGGCGAGGCGAGGCGAGGAGAGGCGAGGGGTTTGCGGATCGATTTAGTTCGGTCCGCGTTGAATGCAAAGCCTCGCCCCGACCACCGACTTCCGGTCGCGCTCTCCACAATGCTACCAACGGCAACGTGACAGATATTAATGACGTCGATCCCCCAGAGAACCGCCATCTTGTAAATTATTTACATTTTTTTACCCGGCTTCGCTTCGTTTCGGTCGCCGTTGTTCCATTTTATATTATTATACATCAACGAGTATCTTTATATATATATAATACTTACGTATCTTTTATTAGTGGATACAATATGTACTACCAAAATTTATCGTTAATATGAGCGTTGCGGTCTATCGCTGACAAGGTATTAATTAAAATGACCGCCATCGAGATTAACCGCGACTCAACAAAATTATAATTCGCTCAATTACTTTTCACTTTATCCATATCTATAGGTAATGGATTAGATCCTACCGAAGTTCGAACTAAGTTCGAACCTTAAAACCCTCACTAGCGTTAACATTATTTTTTCTGCGATTTAAGCAAAAACTATTGACAATTTTAGTACCGTGGATAAAGAAATTATATTTATTTTGAATACATAATTGTAGGTACAAGTCCTATCGTAAGTTCTGACCGGTTCGGTGGTTCTCCTCGGCGACTTCCTCTCCGCGAAGCCCTGAATCGAATGGTTTTTTTTAGCAATGATTGGATCGATCCGAAAGGTAATAGGTATGGGATAGCGAGGTCGTCTGTAGCGACAGGCGGGCACTCTTGACGTTAAATGATAGGTCGTGCTGGCGGCAGTCGGCTATCTTAAGGTACGAGTATATACCACACAATGGTTTAATGTCAGCGGGCGTCGGCTCCGACCGAGATCAGGATGAGATAACTCCACCGACGGACAAGAACGCCGCTCTGCAGTATTCGTATGAGTTAATCTAAAGATAAATACGCGACGGGGAAATTCTCTCGTCGATCCAACAATAACAATAGCCATTTTGATTGTAGTTCATCGACGTTTTTATAATAAACAGTTGATAAATATCCAAAGAAACTTGATAACAACACGCGTAACCCGTAAGGAAGGGGATCGGAGAGATATGATATTGTAGTGTACGTAATTCAGCATCGGAAAATAGCCATAAATGTTCACAATTAAAATATAAATGTGCGTAAGTTATTTAAGTATATTAATATAATAAAGTAAATACTACCATATAAAAAAAAAAAAAGAATCTAAAAACAGAAATTTTAAAAGAATTCAATTGAAAATAATAATTTAAACTACTAAAATTAAATAAATATATATGCCCTCTTTGCCCCCCAATTTTTTCAGATCATCACAATTTTTTATACAAATTTAGATAAAGAAAAATCTAGGAAAACTGAATTTTCAAATATGTATGTACATCTGAGTGGTTTTAAAACCTGTCTGAAGATGCCTCCTTGAGGCATTGCGAATTAGGGTGTAGGGGATAAAAGATCAATTTTACAATTCAAACAAAATTTGTAGTTATTTTAGGAAAAATAAAATCTCAACTTAAACGGCTGAATATAAATTTTTACTTTAAAATTTTAAAATTTTCCGTGACAAACCTAAAATTTGTTTTAAGAAACAACAATAAAAAGTGGGTTTATTGATTGTTAACATTTTCAAATGTGAGTTTGTGTTTTGGAAGTATTTCTCTCAATAAATTGTCTAATTCTAACATACTGAAATAAACATTTAAAAAATTCAAGTAGCACAACCTGTGTTTAAAGATCCAAATTAGTATCAACCAAAGACACCAACCAAACTTTTAAATCACTTTATTTTATCGTAACGCTCTAAAACATTTAGCATTTAAACCACAGATGGCATGCATAAATAACAAGAACAAATTTAAAGATAGTTTGAATCTAGAAACTTCTACAGGAGTCAAAAATTTCAATCGACTGTAATTTATTCTGTAAAAAATGAAACGGAAGTAGAAAACGCTTAAATAAATTCCTATAATTTTGCGCATTAATTTGAAAATAAAAATCTTATGAATTTTTTTTAAGTCGGCCATTTTTTAAAAGAAAACATTTGCATTATCACTTAAATCGAAATAGTATACCACACAATAAATTCAAGGCGAAATTTAGCTTCGACATAAAAATATACATATAAAATTATGATGAAAAACATCAAATACATCACATTAAATTGAATTGAATTTTTTAATAATTTAATTTTTGAACTTTGAAACTCAATCACATGACATGACGCTAGCGTAACGCAATGCATAAACACGTAGGTGACTAACGTAAGAAAATCGTGCACAAGACCAGAGGAAAATTGAACTTTTATAAAGATACATATTACACAATTGTTTATTAGTGAATTGATTTTACATATGAGGACTGATTTGACAGCGTATCACTCGTCATCAAATCTGGGCCGACATCTTAATCGAGACGACCTTTTCCACGACCGCGGGGACATTGTCTTTCAGAAAATTGAATGCGGGACTGCAAAGGGCAATGTGGGGGAGGGGTTTAAGACGAAAATGGTCGAGTTCGGGTAAAGGACATGGAGTCAACGGCACGCCACGAGAAAAGCGCACTCAGGTGATGGTGGAGGGGCGTCACTCAGGCGAGCGGCCAAATTCGCACACCTAGTTCAAGGTCACGCGGACGACGATCCCACCACTATACTATACTATGTATACTACACTACATATATGTATATGTACATATGTACTTGATGCCCAATAATTTTGTCTACTTCTCAAATGCAAGCCAAACTGCCATCTACTTTTGTAAAATAAGTTGGAAAAAATACCCTCCTCGAGTTTTTCCTTTCGATTGTCAGTAGCTCCCCCTTAGAGGAAAACTTTTTGAAAAGTATTCAAGTTAATTTGATGAGCTATCAACCACGTCAGTGGATTCATCTACGTGTAAAGAAGAAGCTGAACAATCTTCAAGATCATTCATTAACTGCTATTTTAAATCTGAAGTAATTTCGTCGAAATATAAAAACTTGGGCGCTGAACTAAAAAGAAATTGCCACGTTTCGAAGGAATGGATACGTTCAAGTGGAACCGAATGGGAAAAATAAAAACTCAAGAACTGCGTCTTTAAGGTTTGGTGGAATTGATGTTGAATCGTTGAATTATGCTTATTATTATAGTCAGTGTTCCTAGGGCTCCGGTTAAGGGTCAGGGTCTGTTTGTCTCTTATAGGCTCCTAAACTACTCAACCGATCGCGATGAAACTTTCAGGACTTATTGTGATCATGCCGGGGATGGTTCCTGTGAAAAAAATCGGGAAAAAACGGGAACGGGAACGGGCCTGCTCACGCGTCAGATAACGTACTCGGAACGGGAACGGGAACGGGATCGAAAACGGGAACGGGAACGGGATCTGAAACGGGAACGGGCATTGCAACGCATGCCGGGTCAGCTAGTCAATAATAAATTCCTTATATAAAAAAATAAATAAATAATCTAAAAAACTACGAGGCCATTATTAAAATTTTCACAGCTCACAACTGGCAGGTGCATACTCTACATACAGTCTACTATACATACATACATACCTATGTACGATACAATACTGTACTCCAGTGCACTGATACCGACACACCTGATCATATCATGATACCAGACGAGTGATTTCAGGCGAATGCAAAACCTAACAATTTTTTCCAGAAGTCAGTAAAAAAATCAGTAGTTACATAGGTAGGTACGCGTAAAAAGTATCTTAAGGTAAATAAATGTGAGTAGTTTTTCCATTACGTTCAATAAATTTTCACATAAAATATTGGTATCAAAATATCAAATTTCGATATAAATAATAAATATCTACAGCAGAAAAATTTAAATGCGTGGAAGCTTTTTTACTTGAGAACAATAATATAAAATATGCACTAAAAAAAACGTTCGATTATTTATTACATAATACAATTGTACAAGTGTATAATCGATAATTTCGATTATAAAAATAGTACAATGTATATTAACTACTGTCAGAAAAAAAGGTGGAAAAACTTCATCTGGAAACTGGGTTGATATCGAACAAAGTTCAATCACGCAACAGTTAAATTGAACGCAGCGTTAATTTTGCAGAGTTCAACGTTTTTGGTATTAAAACTTTACCGTTAAGATTCAGTCAAATACAAATTTGAGCGTATATTTAAGTGCTGATTTCATACAAATTTATATTCAACGTTATGACGACGCATCAAAAACAGGTTTCCAATGCAGAGAGGAAAATGTTGACAAAACAGAATATTTCCGATTGTCAGTTGTGTAATTATAGTATTGATCGCGTCGACAATAGCTTCAGAGCGTTTTTAAAACAAACAATTATGTAAATGTACGTGAAAACAATACCAGTTAGATGCCTTTTTATAATTCAGAACGCAAAACTAGGCTACGACCCGAATACATTAATCAAGTGGGCTTCGATTATCACACGTGTGTTCTCTGACAAATATTAATAACATAAAGTGAACGTTGGCAATGAGTGAAAGTGCGTGTACGCCAAAGAGAAATGTTGATACGAGTATCGAATCAAAGAAAACTGAGAAAATGTTAGAAAAACAGCACACGTCGTGCTCAATTCTCCTCGATAGATACTATAAAACCTTCCGATAGAAACAGCGCAATATTATACTAACATAATTACAATAAATAATTGTTGTATGCGTGTGTTTATTCTCCGAGCGTCAATGTATTTATGCAACCGAAGAGCACGACCGCGAACTTCGTAATTTGTTTACTAATCTATACTTAATTATTTTAAACAAACTGAAAATTTAAAAAAACCCTTGAAGTCCTACAACTTTAACGTATTATTATAATAAAAAATATCTTAAAAGACAGACATAAACAAGACAACTCCTTTGTGGAAAGTAAATGTGAATCAATTGTACTCAATTCCATAGAAATAACCGTCGTGAATGAAAGTGATGACGAAGAGCACTGAATGGTACGACACGAAATACCCCGATCCCTTGGATGTTTTCGTTTAGGTTTTTTGGATGATTCAACACGCACATTGACGCACATTTTTGCGCAAACAGACGAATTGGCGGCGGTAGAGGGGTAGGTCAGTCCGCCATTCGAGTCGGACTGAGGTCGAATCCGCAAATACACACATTCAGGACACTGCACTCTTCGAATACACAGATATGTAGCTATGTGCATATATAAAAAAAAACCGCGTATAATTTGAGAATATGCGCTTTAACTCATTTGAGTGCGCGCGCGAATCTAAATTTATCGCGCTGATTCTTGGGCGAAAGTGCGGATTTTACACACCGCAAAAGTGTCGTGTTAGTTTTGAATCGAACGATAAAAGACCAACATGTGATAAGAATTCTTGAAATCGACTGATACATAGGGTTAGTAATGGCTTCTAGATACTTGATATCTATATCTATATATATACCTATATGTATGTACATATGTACATACATATGTACCTATATATGTACATACATATGTACCTATATATGTACATACATATGTACATACATATGTACATACATATGTACATACATATGTACATACATATGTACATACATATGTACCTACATATGTACATTTTCATATAAAGAGCTGAGATCTGTTCGTTGGTTTGACCGACGTCTGATCAATGTCAAAATGCATTGTCGACCTAAGTTGCCATAGGCACGCTACTTACTATCTGTGTATGTACATACATATGTACATATCTAAGTACATCTATCTACGTCAATAATAAAAATGGTTTTCGTGGAAAATTTGAAATGTTATTATACATATGTATGTACACATGAAATTTTTATTATACACTAGCTGACCCGGCATGCGTTGCAATGCCCGATACCGTTCCCGTTCCAGATCCCGATCCCGTTCCTGTTGCCGTTCCCCTTCCGTTGTCGATCCCGTTCCTGTTGCCGATCCCCTTTCCGTTCCTGTTCCCGTTCCAGATCCCGTTCCTAGTACGTTATCTGATGAGTGAGCAGGCCCGTTCCTGTTCCCGTTCCCGTTTTTTCCCGATTCCAGATCCCGGTCCCGTTCCTGATCCCGATCCCGTTCCCGTTACCGTTCCTAGTACGTTATCTGACGCGTGAGCAGGCCCGTTCCCGTTCCCGTTCCTGTTTTATACCGATTTTTTTTCACATGAACCATCCCCGGCATGATCACAATAAGTCCTGAAAGTTTCATCGCGATCGGTTGAGTGGTTTAGGAGCCTATAAGAGACAGACAAACAGACAAACAGACAGACAGACATTGATTTATATATATATATATATGTATGTATGTACATAGTAATAATAAAAAGGCGTTGATATTAAACGTGCAATATACTAGTGCTAGTGTAAGCCCGTTGAATATCAACGAATGTTTGCGTGGGTGAGTATATGTGTATTTAATAGTTTTTATAGTTGTTGCATAGATGGCGCGTTATAATACAGCACGTAACAATTTAGCAAAGTCGCGAGCCTATTAAGATATTATATAGTAAAATTGAAGCAGGCTCGTTACTATCTAGTTTGGATCACAGCGTAAGCGCTCAATGTTCCGAACCGGTGATACCGGGTTCAAATCCCACTCGCGCGACACAGACAGACACAGACAGACAGACGGAATAGGGCTATTATATATATGATAGAATAAACTCAATCGGTCAAGCTATTCTAAATATATCTATAAAGTTGAATTGTTGTCTGTTCCTAATACATTTTTCACACCGTTTGATCAAATTTTCAAATTAAGAGACTTTTTATGATCCTACGGGCCTTGCGGAAAATGCAAGAGTAGGTTCAGAACTTGATCGCAATGCGACATATTTATTTTCAGCTACCATACAATATGTATACATCATACAAATATTGCCAATCAACGCCGATTGAGTGTTGTTGATATTAATTAAAATGAATATCGAAAATTTTTTGTCAACGCTCAAAATATTCCATCAATCGAGTGAATCCTCCACGCCAAAATGATATTCGAAAACTTAAAAAAATAAGCAAAAACTTAGTCAGACAAGAACGATCGTGAATTCGGTCGCAAAAATGAGTAACGAATGCGAAATTGAATAAAAAGATTTTTCGGGCGAAAGGTGACCGTCAATAAACAGAACGACAGAGTTTAGACGTACCGCTGTGTAAGAATAGTAAATATCCACCCACGTTATCCAACAACTCGCCAATTCGTATAAATAAGCAAATTCAAGTGCCTCTCAATCTTAAATAGGACCCTAGGGACGTCACCCTTTTAGTTGTGCTGGGAAACAAATCGTCACTTTATCTAAGAATAACTACCCAATAGGAATGATAAGATGTGTAATTGTGTACATACATATGTATTAACTAATTTTCCATCAATCAGTGCAGTCTTGGACGGGTTTGATGCATTTAATCCAGTCTGCTTTAAAAGGAATCTTTAGAATGCTAAAGTGGAACAAGGCGATTTAGTACTGAAAAGGTAAATCCACCAACGACCTCTCTATATACATACAACTGTAACGCAAATCTTATTTGATCCAATCTCATTTCAATTTCACGGCGAATATATATAATTCTAGTTAAAATTAATCAATACAATGGCTAAGGGGAAAGAAAGATTACAGCGTGAATTAAAAAGTGACAAAAATAAGTCGACCTCTTCATTAAAAAATCGTTGAAATAACGGCTGAAAATAACAATCAATACCGATATTGTGCAGCGAGTTTGAGTCATATGACCCAATTTTCAATAACGAACAAAAGTTTTCAACCAAATGCATACTATTGTAAAAACATACATACGTAAAACAAGTTGATCAAATAAGAAAATAATATTTTACTACAATTTAAATAAAAATTCTAGGTTAAACAATAAGCTAAAAAATACATAAAATAACAAACGAGATAAACACGAATTCTAGTCGTGATAACTTGCGTAATCATTGAACACATGGACAAGATCAGAATATGTCCATAAAAGTTCACCATCAGTAACATTTATTGGGACGGCCAATTATGGACAAAACTGACATCTGCCAAATCCCCAATTGAAAATAAAAATAAAACAACACTTGTCTATATTGGGTATATATAAAGTGAAAACAAGTCAACGTTTAAATATCTGTAAGTAAGCGATGATAACACTATCTAACGTGCTCCAGCAACCATGTGCTTCGGATTTAAAGATATATCTATTAAAAATCCTCGGCTGCAACAAGAATTCCGAGAATTTGCGGCCGCGCAGTACCATTAAATTCTCCATGTATTAAATTAAAATAGACTTTCATATTTTAAATATTATTTATAATAGATTCCAGTGCGAAGCTTGAGTAAGTCGCCTACATACATACATACATACATACATACATACATACATACATACATACATACATACATACATACATACATACATACATACATACATACATACATACATACATACATACATACATGCGAAAATTCGACCTCGAGATTTTGACTGATTTGTATCAGGTATCATCCCCTGATCACGTTTTCATGATTTCTAAAAAAATGTCTGTATGTCTGTGTACTTATGTGTGTGTGTCTGTATGTGTGTTTTCTCCGAAACTATCAAGGCTATCAAGCTGAAATTTCATATCTATTATTTGCACGTAAGTTGTAAGAGCCATAAGGAATTTGGTCAACATCAGTCAACCGGAAGAAGGGTTTTTTTCTTCTAGAAAATTCTAAAATTCTTTTACCACAGAATATTTCCGAAACGGCACCGGCGATTTTGTCGAAATTTCATATCTATAGTTTTCACGTTAGCCTTAAGAGATACTGTGATTTTGGTCAACATCTGACTACCGGAAATGGCAGTTTACTCTTGAACGATTTTTTTTTTTTTTTTTTTTTCGGCCTTTTAAATATATACTATCGTCACAATATTATAATGTTGTACTCCTGAGTAAAATTTCTAGTTACGAAAAAATAAATCATTAAAATCAGTCAACCGGAAGTAGGGTTTTTTTTTGTCGAAAAGTTTACCACAGAATATTTCAGAAACTGCCCTATTGATCAAGTCTAAAATTTATATTTATAATTATCATATAAAATTTAAGAGTTGATAAAGTTTTGATCAAAATCCGCTGACCGGAAGTGGTAGTTAAATATATGCCGAAGATCGTATTTTACATACGCGCGCGCACTCAATATAGTAATTTCATGATATTTATGTATGTATTTTGGTCGGTGTGGTGGTGTGCATGCGTTTTATTTACTTACGTATGTACTTAAAAAAATAATTTCGTTACTCTTTGTATTCCTCAAATATATGGATAAAGTCATGGGTTGGCCACACCCGATTTTTTTTGTTTCAGACAACAAGGGGGGCAATCCAACCGTCCATATAAATTTATATATTTACCTATAAAATAATAATAATATATATCTACATGTATATGTATAGGTATAATAAGTATTTAAATGAATGGCAATAGGTACGTACATATATGTATAGCAACAGTAATGTGTCGCTTATACATAGAGCTCGTTGTACAAGCTTACAAGCTCGTACAAGCTTACGTTTATGTACAACAATAACACTTTTTTGGCTGAATAAAAAAGCTGTATTTTGTTGAAATTTTTTTAATATTATTTTATTATTACGAATTTGCTTTAAAGTTATTAAAATTATTAGCGTCTTCGAACTATTGAACTTTCATTGAGATGAATCATTATAAAAATAGGTACTAAATAGTAAGTAAAGTCAAAATAGAGGACTATAAATAACTAGTGTAAGCCCGTTGAATATCAACGGAGCGTTCTCATCACCCATACTGAAAAATAATATTAATATTGCAAAGATGGCGCGAAAAATTTTTTTTTTCTACTTTACTATTTTATTACAATAATTATCAATTATTCTGCTATTTTGTAAGTGAGTTGTAAAAAAAAAAATAATAGTTTTTATAGCGCCATCTAATTGATCCAACGGTAACGATAATTTCGATAATTTAATTAATAACCAGGTCGATAATTTTTTTTATTATATAATAATTATAATTTTGTAAGTAAAAAAACAAAAAAAAAAATAGTTTTTATAGGTAGGTAGGTAGGTATGTATGTAGGTAAAGCAGTCAAGATCGCAAGTAGCAGCGGGCCGTGGCTTATGCGTTAGCGTGGTAACTCCCGACCTGGCGTCCCGGGTTCGATCCCCACTCATCCTGGTTTTTTAATTATTTTTCCTCATTTCCTATTTATTTTAATTATAGGTAATGTTTAAAAAAAAAGGACTAAGTCGACGAAGGGCGATAGCGAATAGCATCAGTGCGAGTAACTCGAGCCTGGGGTCATGGGTTCGATCCCCACTCGTTCTGCCAAGTTTTTTCCCAATTTTTCCTCAGCGAGCGTTATCAGCAGACAGACAGACGGATTTCGGCTATTATATTTATAATTATTTTAAAAACAAAAAACATAAGATAATAGGAAATGTTTGCAAAAACGAGAGGGGGGGGGGAATTCTTAACCTAGATCTTTTTAGCTTTTTCGAAGTTAAAATAAAAGTTTTAGTCATAATCTCGCAGTTTAATTTTTCACATGACAATACTCTTATGAATAAATAAAGGACATTATTGCCACTATATTAACGAATTCTGGGTCAAGCTCTTTTCGCGATACACGCCAACTTCACACAGAATAATAACAAACAGTCTGAGGCATTCTTCGGTGCTCTTATGAAGGCAAAAAATAAAATGGGTCATACAAAGTTTATTTGCAACACCTTTTTTAACCCAAATCTGCAACGGACGCATTCGTTGCAGATGTATCACAAACCCTGTCTTCGCTTTGTGCAAGGCTACATTTAATCAAATAACGTTTCATATTTAAAAACATATCAAGTACAAGCAATAATTTTCCTTTGATTCCTAATTTAAATATAAACATGAATAAATTTCACTTAACCTCTGCCTTTTGATGAGGACTTTTTCCTTTTACTAGATGCATATATACATAAATATGCGTTGATGGATAGTGTACAATGTTTGTTACCATGCCATGTCATATTTTGAAACAGACTTGGCCTACTGTTTGTTGCACTGACAGGCACGATAGTTGTAAGACAGTTCTACAAATTGAGTATTTTCGTAAAGCAAAAATGATATATGTAGGTCGAAGAACTTCAAAGATTTATATTATACGAACTGAAAGTAGCCAGCGTTACCTGGCTGCAATTACAAGTAGTGCACTGCACAAGTAGTGACAGTGTCACCGGGTGGTTACCGTGTCATGAGTGTTGTGAGGTTATGTGTCATAAGAGCGCGCTTGGGTAACACGTGTAAGTGTGTGTGTGTGTATGTGAGGTCGAATTTTCGCACGATTACAATACTTAATCAATACTACGTGTAGGATAAAGTAATAATATTGATGACAAACAAATCATATCTCTGAATATGACAAAGAAAAACAATCTGGTGCTTTTTTTATCCTCAAACGTAAAAGAACATCGACATTATCGCCAAAAATTTGTCGTCGCTAAACACATTTGACACACTTTTGCCAAAACATCCGAAATATATGACGCATATTATCGACCGCTCGCCACAGATATAAAGTGTGGGGTTAACGAAATAAAATCCACAATTTGAGGTTATTTACTGTACGTATTTCGTAAATTTGTAAAAATATTGATTTTCTCGATTGTAAAAACGTGTTGTAAGATTTAGACAAACTACAACGACTCTTGTTGTGTTCAGCGTATCAAAAGAGATAATCTGTAACCTCTGATCGTTGACAGCATTTCGATTGTTCAGTTTTCTGAATATGAAAAGAATGACAATAATTTCGAGTAATGTATGTGCATTTGTAAGCAACAAACGAAACTAAAAGGTTAACATTTAACGAGTGTGAATAATACGTGTTTTCTCATATGAATTATTATAATAGAAGAAACCATACCTCTTGTGTCAAATTGGCGGCACTTCCTGCGTCTTCGTCCCTCTCAATCTTGAAGTCTGCAGTTCTGACGCTGGATTCATCGCAACTAGATGAACCGGAAGTGCATGGTTCTTCACTGAAGCCACTCGAGCTGGCCATAGAAGTGAAACTGGTGCTAGCCCTTTCCCTCTTTACACAATGCAACTGATCTACATCTTGATCTAAGTCGGTGTTCTTCAAAAGATATTTCTCCAAATTCTCATGTTGTTGCTTTACATCAAAACACTCAATTTGACGTTTGAACTGCTCCAAAGTCTCCGCTGTTTCGTCAAAGTCCATAAGATCAGCCAAATTTTGATCTCTAATTGAATTCCCCCCCCCATCTTGGAGATAGAAAGGCATAAAATCATCGACGGCATTATCATCTGAATAAAAGGACTTTTTAGGTAGATCGAGATCAACTTTCTTCAAAACATTGTTTTTCGGAGTGGGTGGATCAGCGAAGAATTGAGTGACATCAAACGAAGCAGAATTGGCCGAATCTTCTTCGAGAAGCGGTCCGTCGAAAGTTGACAAGTTCCTGATGATCGGAGGATCAGAAATGGAGATGGGGCGCGTTTGATAAAACGTATTCGGTTGTAAATTATCTTCAAAATCAGAATCCTCCGATTTAACAACAACTTCTTGCTCGTAAGATTGAGGTGTTGCACAAGCGCCATCTTCGTACGAATCATCTTCAGATGTGTCCTCTTCTGTCTTGACAGTAACGCATTGCTCGACTTGATCATCGTCCAGTTGGACTACGGGCAAATGGGAATAAAGATCTTGACTGGCTGAATTCTGGATAACGGACGCAGTGACTTGCTGCCCACTGACAGTTTCCACGCCACTCAATAAGTAAGCTTGGACTTCTTCGCGCGTTGATCTACTACCACTACTCCACCTTCCCAGAGACATCATCTCCTCGAAAACATCCCTTTCGTAGTCTATCATCAACGAGTCTATAGACTTGGGATGTAGCGTTCGCGAACGATGGTAATGGCTGGATATTTCTGGAGACCAGTCCGTTCCGTTGACCAGTCCACCCGCGATCAATCTGGCATCATCCAACCCCAAATAGTGCTCTGGATCCACTCTAAGCAGCGAGAGCATGAGCGCCAATCTGAGCAACTCCTCCCCGTACAGTTTCTTTAACGCTATCATTTTTTATAATTTTTTTTTTTCTTTATTTTGAAAAGTATGTATGTATATTAAAAAAAAAAGCACAACCTTTTGAAACGCAGTCTTAATTGGCTATGAGATCAGATTTCTTCTGGAATACTATTAAATATCTGTGTATCTTGATTTTTTAATCAGTCTTGTTAACTGTTGATCTACAACAGTAAATTACAATCGATAGTGTATCAGAACATACGCCGTTCTAATTTGTCAGTCTTCGGCGAGTGAGTAACTTTTGACAGGGTGATAGAGTAAAATCGATTTGTAATTTAAAATAGCGTTAATGTAGCACCGGATTGAAATTCAAATGAGGTAGAGGGCAAACTGGCAGGGGTCAAACCGAGTCTAAACTACGTGGCAAATCCTAAGTCCACACAGTCGCTTCGACGTTCGATTTTTTTATTATTATTCGATGCACTGGTAACTATTGTTGTATATGTATTTAGCAGTTCAGCACACGATGGACGTCCGTTTGTAATTCACTTTAGTAAATACTAATTACCGAGAGCAACGGTTCCACGACACCATGCTGTCTGTGTAGTTCAACGGTTGAGAGAGTTACACACACGAATGTTCACGTCCGTGCCCATTTTCAACAGGGGAATATTGAAATTTTCAGTTTTTTCGTTGCGCATTGTGAACAACCAAATTTTAAAACTTCAACAATTGAACAAGCCATTTTCACACTAGTCTCAGACTTGCACTAGGATTGTACAGTATTTTTAAGAGTTCAACTTTCCAGTTTATCGTTCACGGTAAAAATTTACACACTGTTAAAAAAACAACATTGATTAAATAAGATTCCAACGTTATAACGGTCACATATGGCAAACTTTATGCATTTGTAAAACGGCCATTCGTAGTACACGTGGATTTATGTGCGCACTTGTCCAAAAACTGACCTCGTCCAATTGAATTATACCAAGTCCCGTGCACATGTGCACAGTTGGCAGTGTTCCCAGAGTGGGGACGCAAACAACGAGATCGAAAGTCGTCGCCCATTGGGTCACAGTATCAAAGGGTTGTGTGAAATAAGTCGAAAAACAGAACCAAGTCGATAGCATGCGATTATAGAAACGAATGTTAATATAACCGGCACGCGAACTAACTGAAACCAGTCCAGTTGCGAATTACGGCTGCTTTAAAAATGCTAATCAGTTCAGAGCGGCAACAGGTGGGGAAGAGCAATGCCCAACCGCGCATCGTAGGTACAGTTATAGAAAGATGTGTCATGTCTTCTCTTATCAAGTAACGAATAGGTCTCCAGAGAATGTATGCTCCGTTACAAAAGTTGTTTCCAATCAAAGTTGTACGAGCAACTTTAGTTATTTTGAACAAAACGATATACTAATACCTACATACATACATATGTACTAAAACGACAAAAAAAGGCGTACGCGAAAATGAAGATTCGGCTGGTTACTATAAAATGTATGTCATGCTAAAATCAACGTTATCACACCGTGCCATATTCTGATTTCGGAACTTTACTTTCACTCATATACATTTTTGCGAGCATTCCAAAGCTTTCTCGTATGTCAACCAAATTAAAACCGGAGATTTATTAAACGACTTACGACTTAAAGAACAAATCCATCTCGCTTTATTCACAAGGTATCCAAGGTTACAGATTAAAGATAACTCAACTTGGCTTTTTAACTTTATTTTTGAAAACAAACTGACAATTCTAGGAGAAAAGATTCACATTCTAAAATTAATTGCGTCGTCTTTGAAGAACAAAGGATGGCAGAAATCTCGCGCGGTAACAAATGTCATTTAGCTCGAAAACGACAATATTGGACTAATGCCAGGGTCGAAATCGGAGCATTTTTCGCACTAATTTTCAGACACATTACGATAAAATACATTGTGACACAATTGCAATTCAACTAATTCACAGGAATAGAAGAGGACAATCAAAAAGGCTAGATAAGAAGTTGAAGGTTGCTTAGCTTTTTATTTATTTTTTTATAACGCGAGAAGCCTACTTAAAGCAAGCGCCAATTTAGTTAATAAAACAAAACAACGTACATAATGACTGGTTATCATGGATATTTAATGTCGTAAAAAAATTTATAAGCATTGAGAAAAAAGGGGAACGTCTACATATATCTGTCTACGCATATTACAATATTCTAAAATCTATTTGATGACAAAGTTCAACTGTTCCGACAAAAACATCGATAGAAAGAAAGGTTAGCAGCCAATGTTGAAAATTAAATTATACGAATGCATCGTAAGACATCAATGTCAATGTAACCGCCTACGCTTTTCAGACACAAAGGAAAACCTTTCGTCCTCTCGTCAGTGCAAAACAACTTTAAAAATATAATAGATTCGTGTGCAAGTGCACTAAATTGGGCAGCGAATCACGACCTCGCACAGGTGAACTTGGCCAGTCGGAAAATTTGGCTACATTTACGTAAACGGCTAAAAAAAACCAATGAAACATGTGCAAGTCGTATACAAGAACACCTTCATCCCCGATGTGATCTCATCCACCGAAAATAAACAAGGCGAATCGCGCACGCGAAAACGCATCATCGGCCAAATAATGCAATTTGCGCGGAGATAACGAAAGTCTTTGTTGCGAAACCGCACACAACCAGATCGCAAGTTACGATAAATAATACTATGTACATACATACATATGTTTATTCTAAAATCTACGCATAAAACGTAAATGTACTGCGAGAACATTTTATGTACGCTCAAAGAGTATCTCATTAGGTGATCATTATGAGGATCAAAATTTTGAATACAAACGGTAATTTTACATATAATGAGAACACTTGCATAATTTTGATAAGAAAATAATTAGCTTCCTATGGATCAGTGACTGTTAAGATTTGTTGTTTATAATTTTTGTCAAGAAAAAAAAACTTCTAAACAAAGAAAAAAATCTATTTGGGTATCTCAATCATTCACACACACACATCGAATTGCTCAGTGCGAAAGTTGCACAACCTACAAAAATAAAAATAAAACTCTTTATCCGGGCTAAGTCATCCTATACATAGATATCACAATTTTCATTACGCTTTTAGGACACACAATTTTGGATATTTTTTTAACCCACCCCCACCATTGTAACATTTCGTCACAAAATCTTTTACCCCGTCTAAATTACCCCCCCCCCCCCCTACCCCATACAAGAAGTTTTTTAGAATATTTAAGAGAATCAGAAATGGAAAATTACGGAATATTTTATTCTCAAAAAATTAATATATATTTTGTTGGTTTTGTAACGTCACATTTTCTACAACCCCCCCCCCTCCCCCCCTACCCCCTTCGTCACAAATCATAAACATGATATTAAAATCCCTCCCCCATTATAGCGTGACTTAATTTATGAACGACTTTATTACAGCGACCATCGCGAAGTTTGGTTGCTCCGCACAAAGTCCTCTCAAACTTTGAGTCGCATTATCTCAAAACGACACAAGTGTGGATACGACAACTTTCATATCATCAACATCGTAAAATTAGTCGAGTAACTGAGGCAAAATTACGTAGTAACGTCGCAATACGCAGACTTGCCGTTATACATAACCAATTATTATTGAAATCTCGGAATTCTCGGAAAAGCTCGAAACACGTGAAACTCGACCGAACACATACCAAATTCGACCAAAATACATACACAACAATAACGCAAAAACAAAAACATAAAAGTTTGTTTTCGACGACACCGCGAGAGGGTAAACACTCCCACCACCCCCACCGACGGGCGAATAATCGATTCGCTTAGACAACAATGGTGCACGTCACGTGCACATTCCACGTGGCCGATGCGAAGAAAGGCCAATAAATAATACGCATCCACCGTTTGAAAATTGCGCAATCGAACTAATCAAAATGTAAACAGACTGATAAAACATCGAAATTTTAATTATTTTGACATTCGTTCGCACATTGAAAAACTTTGTACAAGTGTGCGCCCAAGTCTAGATAATTCCATACACAAACACACACACACACACACACACACACAAATCAGACTGACAGGTAATTATGTACGTGAAAAAATGCACAATTTTCGAAATGTGACCGCACCGAACAAAGGAGCGAGAGAGACTGACGTCCATAAGCCATAAGTTGATATTCAAACGAGGCTATGGCCACGGAGACGCCCTTTGAGACGAAAAAAAAACAGCCGGCTCGAACATAACCTCAAACAGGACACCGGCTGTCACAAAGCCTGGACGAATTCGAAGAGTGCCACCACACCGTGGCGAATTCTCGTGCACAGTACGTGTATGCATATATATGCTATGTATATATACATGTGTGTGTATGTAATGGTGAAGTTAACGAGACGCACCACACGACTCGACGTTCCGACACCGACTGAAGATACGACGATGACGTGTTGACGTCACTGCGCGTCATTACTCGAATACCGTGTCAACTCGGATGCAATTGCAACGAATGATCTCGTACATATTAATGTATGTATGTGCATGTTGACCGGTCGGTTTGTTTGACCTGTCGCCGTGTGGCTTTTCGTTGTGCATCGATTCTGTGTCGCGATCACGACAACACGAATCCGGTTCGTATGACAGCCGAACAGCTGTCTGCGTTCGGAACGTTCGAAAGGGCCGAAACGCCGCCATTTACGGCCATATACTTCGTTGGCTGTTTTGAGCCGTTGCACAATTTATTGCGACGAAACACCTCAATATTAGGTTTCGCAAACAGTCGAACTTGGCTGTCGTGGCCCAGGCCGCTTATCTGGCATCTGCCAAATTCTATACAAAAAAAAATCGGTGTGTGGCTGTGTCGAACACGGCCGTAGGTTTTCCGTGAATGCCTCTGCGTTGACTGCTAATATTTTATTTGAAATATGAGAATGAAATTAAAGCATCGAAATGGATACATTAATATATTTACTTTATCCTAATCGGATAAAGTATTGTGATCGTGCGAAAATTCGACCTCGAGATTTTGACTGATTTGGATCAGGTATGTCTGTCAAAAATGTCTGTATGCCTGTGTACTTATGTGTGTGTGTGTCTGTATGCGTGTTTTCTCCGAAACTGTTAAGTCTATCAAGCTGAAATTTCATATCTATTATTTTCACGTAAGGTGTAAGAGCCATAATGATCAGTGAACCGGAAGTAGGGTTTTTTTCTTGTAGAAAATTCTAAAATTCTTTTACCACAGAATATTTCCGAAACTGCCCCATCGATCAAGTTGAAATTTCATATCTATAGTTTTCACGTTAGCCTTAAGAGATACTGTGATTTTAGTCAACATCTGACTACCGGAAATGGCAGTTTACTCTTGAACGATTTTTTGTTTTTTATTTTTTTTCGGCCTTTTAAATATGTAGTATCGTCACCATATTGAAATATTGTAATTCTTATAGAAATTGCTATTTAAAAAAAAAATTATTAAAATTAGTCAACCGGAAGTAGGGTTTTTTTTTTTGTCGGAAAGTTTACCGCAGAATATTTCCGAAACTGCACCGGCGATTTCGTCGAAATTTCATATCTATAGTTTTCACGTTAGCCTTAAGAGATACTGTGATTTTGGTCAACATCTGACTACCGAAAATGGCAGTTTACTCTTGAACGATTTTTTTTTTTTTATTTTTTTCGGCCTTTTAAATATGTACTATCGTCACAATATTATAATGTTGTACTTCTGAGTAAAATTGCTAGTTACGAAAAAATAAATCATTAAAATCAGTCAACCGGAAGTAGGGTTTTTTTTATAACGAGAGAAACACACACACACACAGATGTATGTACATCATATCGCTGTGTTATTAAGGCTTGGTTTCGCGCATGCTGCAGATTGCTACAGCCTGCTACGGTGCGCACGCAGAAGAAGGGATAAGTTCTGGCTAAGTTTTAAAAAATTCGGGTACGGGCCGGGCAAGACCCGTGTTTTTCGCATGTATTTTTATTGCTTTTAGCATTTTGATTTGTCATTTTAGCATTTTGTAGCGAATTAAATGTTTGGTTTTAGCATCTATTTGGAATTTATTTTTATTAGATAATGTTTTAATACAGATCAATTTCAATACTCTGAAACACAATATGTTATATACAAACAATTCAAAGCTAACGTGAAAAAAAAAAAGGAAAATTATTAAGAAGGAGAAATACAGAGACAAAAATCATGAATTAAAAAATAAAATATAACATTAATTTAAAACTTATTAAAACTAAGTATGGAACGTATGTATTTCCACAGACGAATCTTTCAAGTTAGTACGATCAGTTACCACTAAATTATATTTACTAAAAAATCACCGGGTGGGCTGTGTCGTCTACCTCTACACGGCCGTAGGTTTTGATGTGAAACATCTTACACCTCAGCCCGCGTGTTCAGAATTCCCCCTCCCCCCCCCCCCCCCCCTTATATTATGTAATTATATAATATAATATAATATAATACTGATATAATATAATAAAATTTTGATATTATATTATATTATTTGATAATATAATACTGATAGATTATATATAAACGCAAACAACAGACACTGGCTTGTAGTCTATTTATAAATATCGCTGCGCGCGATGTCGAACCGTTCGCCAATCAGCGAGCTCCAACATGACGTCATATCCGTTGCATTAGACCACCCATACTTTGTCGACAGGCCGCGGTGTAAGATGTTTCACATCAAAATCTTTCTGCATCCACACTATTTCACTATTTACAGGACACCAAATTGATTTTATTATAGCAGAACCAAACTCCTCGTATTTAATTTTTGGGGGGCATTAGCAATTGCAGTACATATATAAAGGCGGCGACTGACTTGTATCAATCCATGTGTAATGTAACGTTCGCGGCGAACATGTTACATTACGGCCGGGTTTACACTGGGTACGTATTCGTACGAATACGTACCCATCTCAATTTTTATTTCCTGGTAAAATAAAACTGTTTTTTTTAGAAACACCGATGATTACCTTGGGTAAATCGTCTCTAAAACTTAACTGGAGTTATTTGGGTAAAATTTTCGTATGGTTTTTTCGTTAACTCGTCATTTACGACCCAGGTGTTGATGACCCAACTGTTTCTGTCAATATTGGAAACGACTGTTTTAAGAACTCAAAAAAAAAACTTTCAGTTATTAGTTCGGTAGTTATTATTATTAGTTCGGTAGTTATTAGTGTCTATAAACAAGTCTCAACGTTGTTTCAGTAATATTTTTCTTTTTATATTTTTATATATAAAATATAAAATTTACTTTGTATATTTTTTGTGATTTTTAGCATCTATTCGCATATTTTACGATTTTAGCATAAATTTGCACCTATTGTGAATTTTAGCATTTATCGCAAAGTGCGAAAAACACGAGTCTCTAGCTAATAGGGAATAACTCACTAGCGTGTGCGAAGTGTGCGACGCACACAGGGCGCCTGTGTGCGTCGCAAAAGAAAAGGCGCCTAAAAGTTGTCAAAAAATCTATATCTTATCTTCTATCTATATTATATATATATAATAGCCGAAATCCGTCTGTCTGTCTGTCTGTCTGTTTGTCTGTCTGCCTGTCTGCTGATAACGCTCGCTCAGGAAAAATGATTAAAAAACCATTAGAACGAGTGGGGGATTGAACCCACGACCTTAGGCTCAAGAGTCATCGCACTAATGCTATACTCTATCGCCCTCGGTCGGTTTAGTCCTTTTAAACATTACCTATAGTTAAAATAAATAGGAAATGAGGAAAAATAATTAAAATACCAGAATGAGTGGGATTCGATCCCACGACGACAAGTTGGTAGCCGAGAACGCTAACGTATCAGCTACGGCAGCTTGCTAAAAGGGTGCTTTTTTTTTTTTAATATAACCTATATTACCTACATACATATAAAAACTATAATTTTTTTTTTTTTTTTTACTCACAAAATCGGGAAAAAACGGGAACAGGAACGGGCCTGCTCACGCGTCAGATAACGTACTAGGAACGGGAACGGGATCGGGACCGGGAACGGGAACTGGATCGGGAACGGGAACGGGCCTGCTCACGCATCAGAAAACGTACTAGGAACGGGAACGGGATCGGGCATATAATATAATAAAAATAAAACTGGGTATTAATTAAATTATCGAAATCATCGTTACCTTTGGATCAATTAGATGGCGCTTTATAAACTATTATTTTTTTTTATTACAACTCACTTACAAAATCACTTACAAAATAGCAGAATATTATTATATAAAATAATTAATAATTATAATATAAATAGTAAAGTAAAAATTTTTTTTTTTTTTTTTTTTTCGATTAATTAGTGGGGATCTCTATTAAAAAAGCGCTTTACGTAATTTAAAATTCAGCGGGCGTTGATATTCAACGGGCTTACACTAGTTACATAATACTAGTGTAAGCCCGTTGAATATCAACGGAGCGTTCTCATCACCCGTACTGGAAAATTATATATTAAATTTAATAGTTTTAATAGTTGTTGCATCTATGCAACAATGCGCCATCTATGGCGCGTTATAAAACAACGAATCCCAACTCGAAAAAAAATTTTTTTTTAATTTAATATTTATATTAATAATTATTATATATATAATAATGTCTGTATATATAATGTCAGTCTGTCTGTCTGTTTGTTTGTTTGTTTGTTTGTCTCTTATAGGCTCCTAAACCACTCAACCGATCGCGATTGAACTTTCAGGACTTATTGTGATAATGCCGGGGATGGTTCCTGTGAAAAAAAATCGGGATAAAACGGGAACGGGAACGGGCCTGCTCACGCGTCAGATAACGTACTAGGAACGGTAACGGGATCGGGAACGGAAACGGGATCGGGACCGGGACCGGGAACGGGAACGGGATCGGGAACGGGCCTGCTCACACGTCAGAAAACGTACTAGGAACGGGATCGGGATCGGGAACGGGAACGGAAACGGAACGGGAACGGAACGGATCGGGCATTGCAACGCATGCCGGGTCAGCTAGTTATATTATATAATTTATTAACAAATTTGAGTAGCAATCCTTTACTTCGAACGATTTTCATTTCTTATTTCAAATATAGCGCAGTTTTCAGAAACACTGTTTTGTTGGCAAACAGTGAGAAAAACTGGTTTTATTTTAGACGTTCGCGAAAAAACTTGTCGATTGCGAATTTCAATTATAAATGGAATGTTATTTCGCATAGAACTAAAAATTGATTCATACTCACCGAAATATATGTATGTAAATAAAGTAATAGATATTCACAGATTGCAATTGAGATTGTAACAAGATTTTCAAGATTTAAAATATATAATAACTGTATGTACTCATTGACATTCAATAGATATTCTCGGAATATTTTGAATCTCGAGAATTCGAGAATCGAGAATTCGAGAACTCGAGAATTCGTGTGTGTGTTTGTGTGTGTGTCAAATATATGGATAAAGTCTTGTATTGGCCACTCTCGATGTTTCATGTCTAAAGATGTATACAAGTTTATAATTTCAGATAAAAAATACGATAATTTGAAAAATAATTTCAATTGCAGGGCAATTTCGTTTGATAAATAAAAAATTTCACTGATTGTTTGTCTCTCAAAAGCATTTCATACAAGTTTATTAATAAGAAAATTTCGCCTGCGGTGCATATGAAGTTTTTTAAAATTATTTGTGAATGAAGGGGTATGAATTATTTATGAATGAACGTATCAATTACTTTAGGAAAGTTCCTGCATCTACCGTCATACGACGTGTAAATCACCTAGTTTATCAAGAATCATCAGTGGCATCCATCAAAGGCATATAAAACTATTTAAAGATTTAAAAAATGATTTATAAAAAATGGAATGCTGTTTTTACTAGATGCATACATACATTAGAGAAATTAAATGCTTTATTGATATTATACATAATATGAATTCCAAACAAACAAATTTTGCTGCCTACATATTATGCGCAATTGTTACTAGATATCTATTTATTGTACGTGAAATTACATAAAACGACCAAAATGATGCTATATCATATGTAAACAAAACTAGACATATTATTTAAACATCAATTTTTTGCGGAACAATCCTTCAAACATGTGTATCTACCTTTTACCTTACCTGTAAAAATTTTCGTTGATTGTTAAGTCCATATTCAGGCTCTGGGCTGAGGTACGTCATCCTTGGAAGAACTTCTTCTTCCATTTGTGCTACAACGCCTTCTATAGCGAATCTGAAGCATGAAATATTTTTTTAATTAATTCTTTTAATAACGCTTTATACAAGAGAAATTACAAATGTGCATTTTTTTTTATTATATGTTAACCATTTTTTTTTTCACCAGTATATGATGAAGAATATAAAAAATTCTCTTCTTTCATTGATGTACATACATGGGATGTCCCATAAAACTTGTGTCGCCAGTACTAACGCCCAAATTCATTTTTTTTCCGGCTAGGATCACAGCAACGTTAAAGAGATAAGTTTAACGTTGTTTAAGTTTATATTAGTGGTTGCCAACTGGTAATCAGCGAGAGATGATTATTGTTTATTTAACTAAGACATTCGATAGAAAAATAAATAAATAGAAATACATCTTCTTTTCATAAACATATTTTAATTAAAATTTCAAATATGTGAAATTTAAATATTCTTAATAACTACGTATATTACAAAGTATTTTGCTTATTTTCTTTGGTATTCATCACCTTATATATGGAAAAATAAGATTGCACTATTACTAGATATGTAAAAGAACGTTTTTTAATAAATTACTAAAAATCAATCAAGCAATAAAGCCCGCGAGCAACGGGTTGAGTATCCCTGCACCAAACTTTCATATATGTATTAGTTTAGTGTCTATTACAAATATTCACTACGTAACAATGAAAATGCTCTGTCTCTTTCGCTTGCGTACCTACTTGTTGTGAGTGTAAAAGAGACACAAATATTTTGTATGCCTTTCTTTTATGAAATACAGCGTGCTTCTTGATTACGGCCTTTCAGTCTTCGATTGTTATATCGTTTGTTGCTTTAGTTAGAGTAGTTAGTTTAGTCAGTATATACCGTATTATTAAGGGTATTATTAAGGGCAAAGATAAGGGTATAGTTAAGAGTATAATTAAGGGTAAATTTAAAATTAAATATTAAAAAAAAAAATTGTATCAGCCTGTATACTAAAAATGCATATGTGTGTGTGTGTGTGCCATTTTGTTTTATCGGCAAACACTTCTGGGCTCCTGGTCGAAAAAATTTGGACGATTGGGCCGTAGTTTATTTGGGACGTTGGTTTTCGTCCCCAACCCTACATACATATGTATGTATGTACCTAGTTCACCACGTTGGTTGGGTTGGTGTTGTGAAGTTGTGACTAACATCCGAAATCAACTTTGAGCTATGGCGCAATATGTCATACATACATATATTCTTGTTTACACGCGATTCTAATAGCCTTTACCATTTTGAAGTGCGATTGATGAACAAATAGGAAAGCTACAGGCTTTTGTATTAATAATCTAACAGACACAATTGAGATAATATACAATTTCTATTTTTAAAATGGTCTTTCTTTTGGGGAAAGCTTTATATGTACATATGTACATATGTACATACATACATACATACATACATGTGTGTGTGTGTGTGTGTGTGTGTGTGTGTGTGTGTGTGTGTGTGTGTGTGTGTGTGTGTGTGTGTGTGTGTGTGTGTGTGTGTGTGTGTGTGTGTGTGTGTGTGTGTGTGTGTGTGTGTGTGTGTGTGTGTGTGTGTGTGTGTGTGTGTGTCCCTCCTCGAGTACCCATCATTTTGGAATCCCGAAAAGCTATGCCGGCTCCTCATAACCCCCCAGACCCCTCCCCTCCCCCTACGGCATCATTTTGGAATCCCGAAAAGCTATGCCGGCCCCTCACCACCCCCCCAGACCCAGACCCCTGCCCCTACGGCACCTTTTCTGCACTCCCGAAAAGCTATGCCGGCCCCTCACCACCACACAGACCCCTCCCCTACCCCTACGGCACCATTTTTGCACTCCCGAAAAGCTATGCCGGCCCCTTACCCCCCCCCAGATCCGAAAATCAAAACCATTAAAAATTCAGCGGTCGTTGATTATCAACGGGCAATAAGCTAGTATAATAAATAAACCCATAAAAATCAATTCATACAAAACTGTAAACTGTGAATAAAATTTCTCATTAATTGTCATGCCTCTGAAGCGCTCGTTATATTTTATATCCTAAAATTCGACACGCATCGCTTTACGGCTTGAATGCTGGGTTATCGATTATATTATTTCTCCGTTTTATTGTTTCATGTGTTAAGGATTCGTGAAATTTGTAGTTAATTTTAAGTCTGTGTCTGTGTACCTGTGTGTAGAATCGCTAATGACTCAAAAACCGTTTATCCTATTACCCTGAAACCCATTACAACCCAAAAGGCATTCAAAAATTTCGTCAACCGGAAGTGGAACTTCCCTTAGAAAGTAATTTTTGTGTAATCTTAGATAGGTTTTTCCAGCAAAACTATGATACACATTAAACTGAAATTTTGCATATGTAGTATGTGTAACGACTTTCAAAATAATATAATTTTTAAAACTTTTTTTTCTAACCGGAAGTAGTACTTTAACTATTGATTTTTGGTGTTTTTAACTTTTTCTCCGAAATTATTAAGTCTATCATGCTGAAACTTCATATCTATTATTATCACTTAAGGTGTAAGAGCCATAACGAATTTGGTCAACATCAGTGAACCGGAAGTAGGGTTTTTTTCTTGTAGAAAATTCTAAAATTCTTTTACCACAGAATATTTCCGAAACAGCTCAGGGAATTTTGTCCAAATTTCATATCTATAGTTTTCACGTTAGCCGTAAAAGATACTGTGATTTTGGTCAACATCTGACTACCGGAAATGGCAGTTTACTCTTGAACGATTTTTTTTTTTTTTTATTTTTTTCGGCCTTTTAAATATGTAGTATCGTCACCATATTGAAATATTGTAATTCTTATAGAAATTGCTATTTAAAAAAAAAATTATTAAAATTAGTCAACCGGAAGTAGTTTTTTTTTTTTTGTCGAAAAGTTTACCGCAGAATATTTCCGAAACTGCACCGGCGATTTCGTCGAAATTTCATATCTATAGTTTTCACGTTAGCCTTAAGAGATACTGTGATTTTGGTCAACATCTGACTACTGGAAATGGCAGTTTACTCTTGAACGATTTTTTTTTTTTTATTTTTTTCGGCCTTTTAAATATGTACTATCGTCACAATATTATAATGTTGTACTTCTGAGTAAAATTGCTAGTTACGAAAAAATAAATCATTAAAATCAGTCAACCGGAAGTACGGGTTTTTTTTTTGTCGAAAAGTTTACCACAGAATATTTCAGAAACTGTCCTATTGATCAAGTCGAAAATTTATATTTATAATTATCATATAAAATTTAAGAGTTGATAAGGTTTTGATTAAAATCCGCCGACCGGAAGTGGTAGTTTTTCTTATTTGAATATATGCCGAAGATCGTATTTTATATACGCGCGCGCACTCAACACAGTAATACGCGTCAGATAACGTACTAGGAACGGGAACGGGAACGGGATCGGGACCGGGAACGGGAACAGGGTCGGGATCTGGAACGGGAACGGTATCGGGCATTGCAACGCATGCCGGGTCAGCTAGTCTATCTATCTTATATATATAAAAATGAATGTCTGTCTGTCTGTTTGATTGTTTGTTTGTCTGTCTCTTATAGGCTCCTAAACCACTCAACCGATCGCGATGAAACTTTCAGGACTTATTGTGATCATGCCGGGGATGGTTCCTGTGAAAAAAAATCGGAATAAAACGGGAACGGGAACAGGAACGGTCCTGCTCACGCGTCAGATAACGTACTAGGAACGGGAACGGTATCGGGAACGGGATCAGGATCGGGAACGGGATCAGGATCGGGAACGGGACCGGGATCTGGAATCGGGAAAAACCGGGAACGGGAACAGGATCTGGAACGGGAACGGGCCTGCTCACGCGTCAGACAATGTATTAGGAACGGGAACGGGATCTGGCATTGCAACGCATGCCGGGTCAGCTAGTCTTAAATAAAAAAATCTCCGTTTTCCTAGATTTGTGTTATTAAGAACTGTTGACATAATTAAAGCACCTAATTCCGCTCTCGAAATACATCCTAAAATTCTTTGACGGGATTAAAATCCCTGTTCCATGGCGAGTTGGTACATTTCCGTTCAGTTTTAATTGTTTTTTTTTTTAATTTTAAAACTGCAATCAGAACGAAAATACCTATGTATGTATTTAGAACACGGCGTTTAATAATATATTTGCAATGCTTTAGAATACTTTAGATTACTTCAAATAAACGGTTGAAAAATTTGATTAATAAATTTGATGGCAAATCTGCATTCGATTGCACATACATACATATAATTGCGCAGGGTAGCCACACGTCAACATATTACGTCACACGCGCATAACCTCAATGAAAACAATAATAACCCGAACCATCTCTGTGAATACGTACTGATAAATTATTCGTTTGAATTTAATCTTAACAAGGCGGGTGAAAGTATTTCAGACTTTTTGACACACGAAAACTTAAACGAATTAATTAAAACCATATACATACGTACTTTCCTTTGCAGGGCAGTGTTTTCAAAGTATACACTCTGTTCTCCGTTGGTAACACTGCGTTAATGCAATGGCGGGAAGTATCAGGAAGATCCGGGAGGAGAATAGTGGCGTCAACTAGCGGCAGACTAGCGAAAGCGATGATTTGATGACGGCCATTAAGAACGTTTGCTGTACGGACACTATTCGCTACGAACTTGCTATTGATATTGATACGGACACAGTCAGCAGTGGTGGGGACGAACGGGACACTTGTCTATTATCTACACTGCTCGCGTGCTTCGTGTTCGCGCTAACCTTTTTGATGATAAAATTGTTTTATCAGAAAAAAATTCGGGTGTAGCCAACCCATGACTTTATCCATATATTTGAGGAATACAAAGAGTAACGAAATTAATTTTTTAAGTACGTAAGTAAATAAAACGCATACACCACCACCACACCAACCAAAATACATACATATGTACATATCATGAAATTACTGTGTTGAGTGCGCGCGCGTATATAAAATACGATCTTCAGCATATATTCAAATAGGAAAAACTGTCACTTTCGGTCATCGGAAGTTGACTAAAATCACAGTATCTCTTACAAATAACGTGAAAACTATAGATATGAAATTGCGACAAAATCCCCGGTGCAGTTTCGGAAATATTCTGCGGTAAACTTTTCGACAAAAAAAAAACCTACTTCCGGTTGACTAATTTTAATAATTTTTTTTTAAAAATAGCAATTTCTAAGAGAATTACCATATTACAATATGGTGACGATACTACATATTTAAAAGGCCGAAAAAAATAAAAAACAAAAAATCGTTCAAGGGTAATTTGTTTGTAAGTAAATTGTTTGATCTCTATTTCAACCTTGAATTTCAATATTCTCCATATCCGCTCATATACATATATACATAGATATGTACATATGCCATTGTTTACTTTAATCGGAAAATCAGTTGGAATTTTCGATTTTGGTCCGAGTCCCATTTTGGGTTTTTGGCAAAATGTGGTTTCATATGGATCCATCTTTGTGGCCCCATGGTATGTACATACATATGTAGGTACAAACCTACAAACATAAGAGTCATCTTCATCGTGTTGCAAAAATGGAAAAAAAAACGCATTAAAAAGGTTGACCGTGAACTTTTACGTTTGACAGATGTGAGATATAGCAGCACTAGCTTAGATGTCAATCTTAAAATTAAACTCATCGTAATTATCGCGTTATAAGCAATGGAAAAATATTTTTATCATTTAATCTGTTATCGCCGAGTGCAAAAAACAATGCGCTAAGTTTAATCCTGCTAAAATGAAAGTTAGGCGGGCCCTAGACGTAACTGAATTACGATGCGTTTGAAAACGTTAGCGATTTTGCCTACGCCGCAGGTTTTTGGACGCTCGCGCCTACACGTATGGACGAATGCACCGTATAGCTCAAGGCTACGCGTGCGCCGTAACAGCTGTTTGTTTGCGCCATACAGCTCAGTAGGCGTATGAAGCGCCACGGCCGCGGCGCGAACTATACCAGCGCTAAAACGCTTAAAAATGAGATATTTCAACGCTAACGCTAAAGCGCTGTCTAAATCGAAAACGTTGCGTTGTTTTCCCCTACACGCTTCGTTTTTACGGCACCTTACTACAAACGCACCGTAATTCAGTTAGGTCTAGGGCCCGCCTAACTCACGATAATTACGAAAACTGAAATTACTAAAACTACCCCCATATACATAAACATGATCTGAAAGTATTTTGACGAATTTGTGAATATTAACAACTTGGTTTCAATTTCGCGAATTCGGCAAAATGTTGTCAAATTCGTGTAAGGGTGGGTTAAAATTATTCGGAGTTACATATACCTACATATGTACATACCATGGTTTCACGTACTGTCAAACGTGCCAAGGAGTCAGGGACTGTTTTGTTATTGTACAAACCAGCATGAACTGGTGCAGTTTGGGGGTGTAAGCATCCACCATCATATGACTAGTAATCAGAAATGGCAAGTAGATGTTACTTTTATTAATACACTAGCTGACCCGGCATGCGTTGCAATGCCCGATACCGTTCCCGTTCCCGTTCCCGTTCCTAGTACGTTATCTCAGCGGTTCCCGAATGGTGTTCCGCGGAACCTTGGGGTTCCGTAAGCGGCTCTCAGGGGTTCCATTCAAGATTTCCATATTATAAATCGTTATTATTTAGGATTAGTACCAAACCTTCAACATTGACTGTATTGGAGTATGAAAATTTAATTGATATTAAAAATTCATCCACACTCCAACAACTTTTCGAATCAAAAGCTACCACGAACCTGAGCCAATTTTGGTTTGGCCTGAAAAACGAATACCCGGGTATCGCTGAAAAGGCTATCATGGGCGTTACTCCCATTTGTGTCAACTTACAGATGCGAGGCTGGGTTTTCAGCTTACGCCTACACGAAAAATAAGTTTAGGAGTAAGTTGAATGCTGCACCAGACTTCCGCATCCAATTGTCAGACATAACACCTGACTTCAATGTTATTTTAAGGAAAACTATGAAAAGATTTCATTCATCACATTAAATAAATATCTTTTTGTTCCAACTAAATAAATATTTTTATCTTAAAAAGTCTTTCTTTTAAAGTCAAACTATACTTAGAAGATGCGGACACCAACCAAAAAAGCCTCAGTATGGTGTGATTTCACGTAAAAAAACAATGTTACAGTTAGTTTACTTTTTACTTAAGCTAGGGTTCCGCCCAAAAATGGTAAACCAAAAAGGGTTCCGTAGCCAAAAGAATTCGGGAACCGCTGCGTTATCTGACGCGTGAGCAGGCCCGTTCCTGTTCCTGTTCCCGTTTTTTCCCGATTCCAGATCCCAATCCCGTTCCCGATCTTGATCCCGTTCCCGATTTTTCCCGATTCCAGATCCCAATCCCGTTCCCGATCCTGATCCCGTTCCTGTTCCCGTTCCTAGTACGTTATCTGACGCGTGAGCAGGCCCGTTCCTGTTCCTGTTCCCGTTTTTTCCCGATTCCAGATCCCGGTCCTGTTCCCGATCCTGATCCCGTTCCCGTTCCTAGTACGTTATCTGACGAAGTCCTGAAAGTTTCATCGCGATCGGTTGAGTGGTTTAGGAGCCTATAAGAGACAGACAGACAAACAGACATTCATTTTTATATATATAGATATTAGAAATCAATGAATCATTCAAGTTACACTTCAAATATACATAAATCAATCGGGTGAAATTATGAAAACCAGTTAATGGAATATATAGATTTTATTTCGCTTTATATATATTATTATATATATAATAATAATAATAATAGTAGTAATAAATAAAACGATGATTATGAGAATACAACTAACAATAACTAGTATGTACAAATGCATCACTTGGATTATATATCTGCTGTTTGAACATTTCGCTTATATACACATTCTATATTCAACCATGTATTCAATGTATTCATTCAACAATGTATTAATTAAATACGAAATTCAATTTACTAAATAATGCATCACCTATTTTTTTTTAAAGAAAAATGAAAGGCAATTATTAAAATATCACATAAGTAGTCATAAATCTGACAAAATAAATCTGACTTTAGAAATAAATATCAGTGTCGTGAATTAATTACATTGATTATATGACATTTAAATATTAAATTTTGTGGAAATCTTATGGCAAGTCATGTAAAGTAAAATATAAAAAAATGTCAATTTCAATTTATATGACATGAAATATGAAATTTATTTGCATTTGCATGAATTTAAATTGTGGGATGGCTACTTTTTCGCCAACCACATCATATCATAAACCGTACATACATGAATTTTTCATATTATCATTTATAATTTTTACAATTACAAAAACAAAAGAGAACACAATGCGAATTTCCTGAAAAATTTCATGACATAAAAATTAATTTAAAATGTAATATTTCAAACTTGACACAACTATATTACCATTTAAATTTAATTTCATAGTACTATTAGTGAGTATTCAATAAAATCATAATACAATATACAGTAGAAACCTGATTATCCAGATTTCACTATACAAATTATTTAATTGAGAAAAAAGAGCCGATTAACTTTATAACTGTCTATTGCGGCGTAATTCGGAGGAGGGAGTTTAATCGCCAATTCAACAAGTGGACACCGACTGCCACTGCTTCTTATTTGAAAGTCAAAGAGTCCTAGATATTTTAAAAATGTAAGAAGTCTCCCAGTTTCGTATGATCATCAAAAAAAGCATGGATGAATGATGAAGTAAAAAAACACCAAAATTATATTGGTAAAGATAGAAAAGTATTATTATTACTTGATAATTCACCTTCACATCCATCAGTAGAATATTTTAACATGATTGACAAAATGTTTACAGTGAAATTTCTTCCACCAAATGCTACATCAATAATACAGCCAGTGGATAAAGGCGTAATAGAAACATTAAAAAACCTGTATCGAAAACAGTATTTTATAATGAGGAATTAATAATAAGTTTCTTCAAAAAAATTGACAAAAAAAAGAAGTTGTGCAGAAAGTTGGAATGCTAATGTCAACGTTGACAAAATCGTGGAACAAAATATTTAAAAGGCCGTTATTAAGGTCCAGCGACACAAATGCCATTAATTCATTAAATGAAAATGTTACAACAGAAATTAGAGAAACAATTAAAAAATTTCAGTATGCAATAAAGATGTCAGTGAGTGGTTAAATTGCGATACTATCGATCCTGGATTTCAAATATTGAACAATGAGGAAATAATTGAATATACATATGTACCATTAGATGAACAGGATCAAGAAAATCAGAACGAGATTGATGACAATAAAAATATTGGTCCTTTATACTCTGAAGCTTTCCAATACTTTGAGGTTGCTATGAAGTGGTTTGAAAGACAAAGAATGTGACTCAATTCAACTTTTAAGTTGAAAGAGTACATGTATTTATGTAATTTGGCAGCTACAAAAAGGGAGCAAAAGTCAATATGTACTTGAGTTTTTCACGAAAATATTTTTTCGATTATACAAACTACTTTCATCCCCAATTAGTCTGGATAGTCGGGTTTCTACTGTACAGAAAAAAATGCGGCTGACCTGTTTACAAATAATAAGCAAACATTAAATTCTTAATTAACTAAATACTATTTACATCAAATATGATACAAATCAACTTCAGTGATCTTTAAGGGTTTATGAGAACCCTATAGTATATCATATTCATTAGTTTATTTCGTCGCAATAGTTAGTTGGTCACTTCTGAAAGTTCTGAAGTCAAAAAACGACTGAACAAAAGAACACCGTGCAACAAATATTTTACCTGAGGGGAGACCAATCAACCATTTCTAATTCAGATTTGCTAAGAACGAATGTGATAATGAAATTTATTGTTATTTCGTTTATTACCTATAGATTAAAAGCGTGTTAAAAAATTTTCGTGTGATCCGTAACTCAAAATCTGATGTTTCTGTGTTCAAAATGATTTTGGAATAACTACTACTACCCATCAATTATGATATTTTACAGCTTTAAATTAATTTTAATTAGTCATCTAGAGAATTTTTAAAAATATATATTTTTTACGTACGTTTTCCCAAATGTGTCTTTTAGGTCAGTTTATTAATTCACGTTCATAAGGATTGAATCTGTAATGCCTGTTCCCCACATGCGCACGAATGTTTGGCCGGGCGATCGTCCGCTGCTCCACGGGTGACTACAGGCGCACGGGCGCACACGGGTGACTGCTCCACACATGGGTGATCGCGGTCGCCCGCCGCATGTGGGGAGCCGGCATAACAGTATTTTTTTTTTTATATTATACGTATGTAGTTTACTACGTATATTTTATTATTATATATGACTGCAAAAATTCGACCTCGAGGTTTAGACTGATATCATATTTGGACTCGGCAGGCTAGAATTAATAAAAAAATTTGTGTCTCCACTCCAAGCCGGCAATGAAGAAAGGGTGAAATTTTGTTGCAATGTGATAAATTAATGTTTTTAAAATGTTCCCAATACTATACATACATATATATATATAACAACAAATTTTCGGTAGTTATTATAAATAATGAAAAATAAATAATAATTTTAACTATTATTAGCACTCTCACATACCCTCATTATTAATAGAAATAAAATAAATATTGATTTACATGAGATTCAAAATTGGATGATTGATACAGCTAAAACAGCCACAGCTAAACTCGGGAGGGTCACTTTTTGGCCAAAATGAAAATTCGAGATTTTTTTCTTATGGATAAGCAATATAAGGTATCTTAAAAAAAAAAGTTTTTTAGTACTACTCAGAGTTAATAATTTTGTTCTCTTGAAAATCGGTGAAAACCCTCCCGAGTTTTCTAGTGGACCATTCATATACCGATCACTGTTTAGTCTCAACATTTATCATAATATACAGGTAAATATACCGACATTAACAAATATATTAACTCATTTTTAAATAAGTTCAACCAAAATAAAAAATAAATAAATTCGAATGTTTGTCATGGAGCAATGTGGCGAGGCATTTATCAACGTATTACAAAACGTTTTCTAGTCCAAGTGGTGGGGGTTAAGGGATATTTATACCCACCAAAATAGAAAAGATATGATGCAGATTTCATTGCTTAGATTTCTTTTTTTCAATCATAATAGAGGTGGAAAATGAATAAAAGCAATAAAATCAGCACCATGTCTTCTTTGTTTTACCGGGCATAAATATCCCTTAACCCCCACCACTTGGAAAGGAAAGCTTCGCCAACCGATATAACATTTCATTGTGTGCAAGTTCCGAAAATTCCAATACTAAAATTAAATATGATATAGCCTACATACACCAACATGTTTCAGATTTATTGAATAAATCAGCTTTTAAAGAAATTCTAATTTTTTTTATGTAAATACATATTGTCGTATGTATGTATAATTAACTTACGTTAACTTGCGTTAGTTCATACATAACTATGTATGAACTAACGCAACGATTAACAACTGTTCCCAATTCCCAACTTCAAGTATTAAGGTGAAGCCCATATTGCTCACTCAGGTATCAATAATAACTTTATCTTTTTTTACCTTCACCATAGTAGAGCTTGTTCGCTATAACCTGACAATTTTTCTTAATGAGAACGCTAAACAAAACCGATTTTTGGTGCATGTGCGTTCGCTTCTCAGCCAATGGCAGAGCAGCAGCCGCCTATATGTATAGCATCTCACACAAAGCAAAATAGTCAAGTTAAAGCGAACAAGCTCTACCATAAAAAGGGGACAGTTGTTAATGGCTGAACTAAAGGATTCATTTTCCCACAAAATTTTCATTCTTAGTATTATTACACGTATGTATATATGCATGTAAATACATTAACAACAATGCTTTTTACACTTGAACTTGGGCTTTTTTAACATATGCACCTATACGCAAGTGCATGTGTTCACGTGCGCACAATATTACTCAAAGAGTCAAGTCAAAGTGTTTAAAATTAGAGAGCCGTTTTCACAAAAACCTAGGTGGTCCATTGCCTGACATGTGATATTGCGAAGTGCTTAATCGTAAAGTTTGCAACTTGGCGCCCTCTCTAGTATTTGGTTGGCAAAACCCAGGACCTGAAAAGTGTTCCACTTTTCCATTGTTTCCGGAAGATCCAGCACCAGATGATGACGTTCTGACACATGGTTGACCCTTCATACTAGATTGATTAAAATTCATTGCTGATGATGATGATGAAGATGGTGAGATTGATAAGGTGCGTGAACCTTGGTGAACTTTTAAATTTCCTACATGGTTAAAAGTGCTTGAAGGTGAGCTGGACAGTGTTCTGGATCCTTGTTTCAATAGAGGATAACTTCCCGTAGGTGAACCAGTCAATGTTCGCGATTTGGAAATACTGGAATTAAAATTTCCCGATGATGGGGAATTCGAAACAGTTCTAGCACTCTGTTGTTGCATTTTGAGTCCAGATGGTGATCCAGATAAATTTCTAGATTGATGAGATACTCGACAACCTGGACTAGAAGATCTTTGCATATTTCCTTGATAATAACTATCATTTTGTATTCTAGCAGCAAAATCCATTCGATGATTAGATGAATAAGGACTATTTCCTCTAGAAAATTGATTAGTTGTATTTTCTAATGTTCGGAAAGGACTATTACCACGAGAAGAACTTACTCCTGCATATAAAGGACTTTCCCCTCGTGAAGCATTGTTGTATGAATTGACATTTATAACATCTGTGAGTCCACAAGACCCAGGTCTTCCACTTTGCGGCAAACAATTGAAAGGACTATCTAGCCTAACGGAGTATGCAGGATTTTCATTTTGGAATGGACTACTAGAAGACAGTGTTCTAAAACTACCTTCTCTTTGTACTGAATAGTTTTGACCAATGCCATAAAAATTCTCCCTTGAATTACGGAGGAAAAGTTGGTTACGTTCGTCATTTGACATATACTGTGTTCCAGGTGGAATCCAATTAGGTACAGAATCTGTATTATACGGATTACGATGTGCAGTACTTTCAATTAGATTAGCTCCCAATTGATAACTTGCATTCCTTGAAGAGGAATTATCTGCATATAGGGGAGGTTGATCAGGTAAAGCAGAAATTGATCTGAAATGTCTTGGAGATGATTCTCGATGATGTACTTGACTGTGACTTGCTGATGCATGTGGTACCACCATTTGACTAGATTGATCTGTTGAACTAGTTCCGAAAGAAGGTTGATGATTGAATCCTAAAATAAATATTATTATTAAGAATTTATTGCATATATTGTATGATAAAAATTATTAACCAGTGGCGGCTCTAGGTAAAATATTTGGGCGTGTAGTGTAAGGTCAAACACTACCATTTTCAGACGTAATTAAGATATTCATGTGTGAAGAAAAAAATTGAGCATAATTGTAGCAAGTCTCCTTAAGAAATATAATATTAATTTTCCAGCACGAATGCGTGTGATAATTTTTATACTCCAAAGAATTTTTTTTCCATAAATATTTACTGAATTTACTAAACATTTTGAAGACATAAATTAAAAAGTAATGTATTAAGTAACATATCCATTCATTTGTAATATTGAATCCAGTAGGAGCGATCTTGAAAACACGGAAAATAAGATGACAATAAAACAAATTAGAAAACAGATAATAATGCGAGATATTTCCCTCGTGCATAACTATATGACAGCATCTCACCACTCATCTCGCCAAACTAAGTAAACCGTCATGTTGAGCCAACAGCACTTCACTGGCTAATATCACTATGGCATATAGCACTCGCGCATGACATTGCGTATAGTACCAAGAATCGATGCTATTTAATATACAATTCCCGTTCACATAAAACAAATTATAATTTTTAGCACTCGAATTCATCATCATCATCATTTTCAGCCGTTCACCATCCACTGCTGGATGAAGGCCTCTCCAATCTTCTTCCATTCCTGTCTGTCTTGAGCAATCTGCATCCACTTGACTCCACACATTCTTCTCAATTCATCAGCCCATCTTCCACTCGGTCTGACATGACGGACAACAGTCTTTGACCCATTGGAGTTTTGCGTCTCCACCTCTTTCCCACCTTCGTATATAGCGACGCCTAAGGGACTACGCTCTGCCGCTCTGCTTCCACTCGGTCTACCTTGCTTTCTTTCGCATCCTCTCGGATACCATTCCAGTACTTCTCGCGTCCATCTGCCATCCATTCTTCTCGCTATGTGTCCAGCCCATTGCCACTTCAACTTTTTCACCCGTACTACTATATCTGCCACTTTGGTCATACTTCTCACCCATGCATTTCTTTTGCGATCTCTTCTTGTTATGCCAAGCATACATCTTTCCATGCTTCTCTGTGTCCACTGGATCTTTCGTAGCATTCTTGAATTTAGCGTCCAAGTTTCACACCCATACGTCATGACTGGCAGTACGCATTGGTCGTACGCCTTCTTTTTTAAGCATAGCGGAATGTTGGATTTAAAAACTATGTTCATTCTTCCAAAAAGCACTCGAATTATTCGTACATAAATATGTACAATGTTGATGTTACTTGGGGCTGCTGCAGTTTCTTAGCATCTATTTAAGAGCTGCCACTGACTAACTACTAACTTGAATACTAACCTGAAACGTTTTGCACACCCATTTTATTTTCATGCCTATCCAAATCAAGACCCAAGCTAGCCACAGAACCTGCACTCTGAGATCTGTGCATATCTCTTTCAGAACAGGGTGCAGTATTGTTGGAACATGGAGTAGATGGGACAGGACAAGGTGTAGAAGGGCCGGGACAAGGATTAGATGAAACAGGGCAATGACTAGATGATCCAATGCACAACTGATTTGCACCCACAGAATTATTAGGACAGAGGGGACGAGGTCTTTGCAAAGTTGAATTAGCATGAACACTTCTAGGAGAACGACTGCGACTATGATGTTGTAGTGTTGAAAATCCCTAAGGTAATAAAATTAGCATAGTAAATACATACCTAGGCTAGTAAAATTTATGAATAGAATATTATTTCAAAATAAATATAGCACTTACTGATATAGGAAATGGTCCACTTGATATTCTAAATGGAGAAGTTGGAGCTGGCAGTGAAACAGGAACCGGTACTGAAGTGGGAACTGGTGTTATGTAAGATGTGATATTTTCTTTGTCATCCATAGATGATGGTCTGTGCTGTGGAAGTTTTACTCCAGATTGAAAAGTTGAAGTTTGAGATACACCTTGTGATGGTGAAAGGTAACGAGAATAATTAGCACGGTTCGATGGTGAAGGACAAGGCTGATGCTGAAATAATAAATTTGGTGTTATTTATTACCCATCCATAAACAATTAATTTAATATGCAATAATTGAATTATACCTGAACTTGTGTATAATCAGTGGAAACCGTTGCAGATAACCCACGAAGTCGTTCATTTTGCCTGGCTTCTGCTTGTCGACTCCATGGTGACTGAGAACCTAATTGTTTAGCATTGTTAAATATCATTATAATCAAAATTAATGGTCATTTCATTTAACACTTACCAGAAGATTGCCTACTTGGACTAGAATGTTGGTTACCATCACCGAGATCTAATTGTAGAGGTACACTTTCACCTTCAATACATTGAAATTGTGGAGCTTCTAAAGATATACAAAAATATAAAATAAATAAACTAGAAATTGCACTACATAAAGAAATAATATACATATGTAGATACATATAATTATTTTAACTTATTAAGAAAAACAAGTAATCACCTTGATTTTCTGATTTTCCACTGCAACTACCTGCTTGTAAATGTGAAGCATTAGAATGATGTTGTTTTTGTACTTTTCTGGTCCCATCGCGTCCTTTATAACTATAACCACCGAAACCACAACCTTCTTGAAGAAGATGTTGATTTGGGTTCATAAATGATACAGGAGTATGTGCAGTTGATCCATCCCTTGACAGGGAGTGATTACTATCGCTGTGACCTTTAGACTCTCTATTCAAAGAATAAAAGCAATTGTTGCTAGGATCAAATTCAGGTTCTACTTGGTTGGAATTACGATTACTATGATTAAATGTTAAATTTTGATGTTGTTGCTGGTTGTATGTGGTTATTCGTAAACGTCCTAAGGATGATGTTGCCATTGCTACATCGGGCATAGCTTCAGATAGTCCACGACCAGATTGTGTAGGTCTACTGCAACGCTGCTGTTGTTTTGCAGCCGCATCATTGGAAAGTATTCTATAGAAAAGAAAATAGTTGTAGTAGAAATATTGTACCTTTACTTCGAAAATACATTAAATTAATGAATCACAGCTTACCTATTTTGGTCTCCTTCTGTTACTAGACCTACTAAGGAATGCTTGTTTGAGTGCAGTGATTCATTACACCATGCATCTAAACATAAATACATAGCACCAATAAACTTATGCTCAGAGAATTTATTTATCATCAAAATACAAAATAAGCAAATCATTACCATCTTTAGAGTTTTGTAGACATTGATCATTTGTCTCATCTAAATCTAAATCGATTTCATCAATATCTAAACCAGACCTAAGATACAGATACATGTAAATATATTTTAAAATATTTATATAACCATAGAGCTTATTCCCATTAGCTTGAAATTTTTTCTTAGTGTGAGAACATTATACAAAACCGGTTTTGGGAGTATGTGTGCTCGCGTGTTAACCAATCGCAGAGCAGTGGCCACTTATGTATATGTATAGGGTCTCACACTCAGAAAAATTGCCAAGATAACGCGAACAAATCATACATGATGGACAATAAATTGAAAAAAAAAAAAAAAAAATAATTAATTACCTTGATCCTTCAACACTAGCATGACAAGAACCAGAATCTCCACTGCAATGATCTCTAATACGACCCGAGCCAATATCGGCGCATGTTGAGGACCTATGCTGCCCACAAGCACTAGCGTCCATAGCTAAAGCTGCACCTTCCAATGTATCAGCAACAGAATCAGGGAAATTAAACTCACGTACAACCCTCAGTCGAATCTGAAATACGATTAATATAATACAAAATATATGTATTTAACAGAACGGGAACAGGAACGGGCCTGCTCACGCGTCAGATAACGTACTAGGAACGGGAACGGGATCTGGAACGGGCCTGCTGACGCGTCAGAAAACGTACTAGGAACGGGAACGGGATCGGGCATAGCAACGCATGCCGGGTCAGCTATTGCTTTATAAAGTAAAATTTCGGGTGTGGCCAACCCATGACTTTATCCATATATTTGAGGAATACAAAGGATGTTTACCAAACGGACGGACGGATGTTTACCAAAATAATAATATCTCTTACACCTTACGTGAAAATAATAGATATGAAATTTCATCTTGATAGACTTGATATTTTCGGTGAAAAAGTTAAAAGCACCAAAAACCAAGAGTAAAAGTACTACTTCCAGTTGGAAAAAAATGTTTAAAAATTATGTTATTTTGAAAGTCGTTACACATACTACATATGCAAAATTTCAGCTTAATGTGTATCACAGTTTTCCAGGAAAAACCTTCCAAAGATTACACAAAAACTAGGTGATTTTCCAAGGGAAGTACCACTTCAGGTTGACGAAAATTTTTGAAAGCCTTACGGAATGTAAGTTATAGATATTTTCCAGAACTCAGAAAAACGTTATCAAGGGACGATACCTGATACAAATCAGTCAAAATCTCGAGATCGAATTTTCGCACGATCGCAATACTTTATCCGATTAAGATAAAGTAAATATATGAATACTAACTTGTCGGTTGATTTCAGCTGTGTGCGACAAGGGTAGTGATGTTGCTCTCACACAAGCTGGTGACCTGCGTAGTTCGCGTTCTCTGGCAAGCATAGCTCGCATCGTAGCAGGAGCTGGTGGAACAGCTGCCCCACTAGCTTCACCATTACCACCAGCAGCATTTCCACCTGCTCCATTCTGACCACCTGAACCGGATGATCCATCTCCTTCACCTGGACCACCACCACCGTGTGGACTTTCTGCTGGGACTCCACTAGCAGATGATCTAGCTCTCGGTTCTGCAGAAACCTATTTTTAAATATTCATAAATGAAGAATTATCATAATGATAAGATAATACAAAATTATCTTGTTAAATACATATTACAAATATTTTTCATAATAAAATAAAATTTACCATATACAAAGTATCTGGAATATCAGGAATGTATCTTGCTCTCCTCATTCTCATCAGTTCTGTTTCTTGAACCATTTGGTCTTCAAGCAAAGCCTGTAATGGAAAATAGTCTCAAGATATCTATATACAGTGGAACCCCGTTGCATCGTTTTATATATGTATTTAACAGAACGGGAACAGGAACGGGCCTGCTCACGCGTCAGATAACGTACTAGGAACGGGAACGGGATCTGGAAAAGGCCTGCTCACGCGTCAGAAAACGTACTAGGAACGGGAACGGGATCGGGCATTGCAACGCATGCCGGGTCAGCTAGTATCTCATAAAAATAAGTGTTTAAACTTAAATATATTTATCATACCTTTACTTCTTCATAATAAGGCATGTAGAGTCGAGGTCGTACATATAAACCACCATGTCCTTTTCCTCTTATCCAAGCATCGGCCCTTGAACCGCTTCCACCTTCATCACCTAACATATAAGAAGGTGGACTGCTAACCAAACCTCTCCTTATAGCCTGAAATATGTAGAAAATTAATATAAATTTTTACTCCGATTGAGATCTTTGATCTCAACAATGAATGATATGAATTACTTATTAAATAAAAAAAAAAAACCTGATTGAGTAGTTCGCTATTTGGAGGAAGAATGTGATCAATACGCACAAGTGGCAATAAATCAGATAATAGTTCGCGTAATTCTGCATCACTTAAATCCCTCTTTTTCACACCTTTTCTTGCAACTGAATGTGCAGTATGTGATAGCAGATTCGGTTCTGTTATAAAATAAATATAAATTACAAAACTGGCAATCATAATTCACAATTTTCAAAAGAGTGAGAAGACATACCTCTGTCTTCCATTCGTTTAACAAGACGATGTTCTCCCCAACGTAAGGCTGCTCTAAGGGCATCTAATTCGGAAGCTTGTAAAAATGGACAGCGTAACGCATGTGCTAAGTGTGATGCTTCCAACTGCGGCAAAGCAGGTCCAGCTGCTACACTCAAAAACTCTTCACGCAAAAACCGCAGTGCTTGTCTATATAAAATCAATTATTTATTTGAATCAACAAATTTGTTTAATTTTAGTAAATGGCAAAAAACATATAAATATGAAGTTTCAGTTTAATAGGATAAGCGGTTTTTGAGTTATTAGCGATTTTACACATAGGTACACAGACTTAGTCTAGGGGCACACGTGCCGGGTGGATCCGCCCAGCACCCGGCCGGGGCCAGGTAGTAGGCACTGTGTTGTATGGGTGAGTACTGTTGGTCTCACACGTGCCAGATAAAGATGCCGGCGCCGGGCCGGTCGCTACTACCCGGTGCTACACACAACGCCTACTACCCGGTGCTGGGCGGATCCACCCGGCACGTGTGCCCCTAGGCTTACAGACACACAGACATTTTCCAGAAATCATGAAAATGTGATCAGGTGATGATGCCTGATACAAATCAGTCAAAATCTCGAGGTCGAATTTTCACGATTGGGTGTGACCGACCCATGACTATCCATATATACATATGAGGAATATAAAGAGAAAGTCAAAAAGCAAATTTTGCGTCCAACCCGGAAAATGTACCTCGAACATAGTGATCAATGATCCGCATACACAACAATATCGATATTGTGGACTCCCTTCTTCTAATTGACGGTTAATTTTTATCTATACTACGTATCCGGATAATACACAAAAATTCACCATATGTAAATATCCAGAACATTCATTAAAATATTTCTATCATCATAATACATTAAAACCGCAATTTTAAAGAAAAAAAAAAACGTCCGTTTCTTGTGGAATGACCCTATATTACCTGTGAACCCATTTGGAGCCATGAGGTTGGGCAGACCACTTCAATACAGTAGCTAAGCTATTAGCACTTAATCTTTCAGCAATTATATCTTCACAACCTTGACTCAATATATCAAGTTCCAAAAATCTAAAAATGAAAAAATAAATTTATTTATGAATAAATATTTTGATATCAATCATTATTTTGAAATTTACTAACCTTCCGATTTCATACAGTTCCATAGCCTCTTCTAATGGTGATGGAGGATGTGGTGCAGCAGTTCCATTACCGTTTTGTTGATTATTTGTTAATGCTTGAACCTATGATTTACATTAAAATATCATAAATGTTTTATCACTTTACATAACATAAAGGCTGAACGTAGCTAGCGTTTAAGGCTCTCATCCACTAACTACGTTGACATGCGTTATGTCGACGTACGATATCCACGCACCAATTGCAGTACGAGTTTTGCAGCACGAGCGAGAAAGCCGTGCTGTAATTGGTGGGTGGATATCTTACGTCGACGTAACGCATGTCAACGTACTTGGTGGATGAGCCTTTAAGCTAACGCAACGTAGCGTTTAAGCTAACGTAAAAACGTAGCTAGCGTTTAGGTAAGCACAAGTGGTAAGATGCGCGATGCATTATTTGGTCTTCATCGGCCAATTCATTAGTGAATGCCATAGCTTCTCAACACAAAGAGCTTGTGAATGGGTCATTTCAGTGTCATTTGCAAAAAACTGATTCCAATGAAATGCAATGAAATCGACAGTCTTCTGACACGTTTGTTTTAAAAAAAACACAATTAGATTATAAAAGTGATTTTTACTTTATCCTAATCGGATAAAGTATTGTGATCGTGCGAAAATTCGACATCGAGATTTTGACTGATTTGGATCAAGTATCATCCCCTGATTACGTTTTCATGATTTCTGGAAAATGTCTGTATGTCTGTGTACTATATGTGTGTGTGTATGTCTGTGTTTTCTCCAAAACTATCAAGTCTATCAAGCTGAAATTTCATATCTATTATTTTCACGTAAGGTGTAAGAGCTATAAGGAATTTGGTCAACATAAGTCAACCGGAAGTAGGGTTTTTTTCGTGCAGAAAATTCAAAAATCCTATAAAAAATCATATTTCCGAAACTGCACTGGGGATTTTGCCGAAATTTCATATCTATAGTTTTCACGTTGGCCGTAAGAGTTATTGTGATTTTGGTCAACATCTGAGTACCGGAAGTGGCAGTTTACTCTTGAACGATTTGTTGTTTTTTATATTTTTTTCGGCCTTTTAAATATGTGGTATCGTCACAATATTGTAATGTTGAACACCTGAGCAAAATTGCTAGTTACGAAAAAATAAATGATTAAAATCAGTCAACCGAAAGTAGGTTTTTTTTTTGTCGAAAAGTTTACCGCAGAATATTTCCGAAACGGCAACGGCGATTTTGTCGAAATTTCATATCTATAGTTTTCACGTTAACCTTAAGAGATACTGTGATTTTGGTCAACATCTGACTACCGGAAATGGCAGTTTACTCTTGAACGATTTTTTGTTTTTTTTTTTTTTTCAACCTTTTAAATATGTATGTAGTATTGTCAGAATATTCATGGAGCCGTTTCGGAAATATTCTGTCGTAAATTTTTCGACGAAAAAAAAAAACCTACTTCCGGTTGACTGATGTTGAACAAATTTCTTATGGCTCTTACACTTTACGTGAAAATAATAGATATGAAATTTCAGCTTGATAGCCTTGATAGTTTCGGAGAAAACACACATACAGACACACACACGCATAAGTACACAGACATACAGACATTTTTTAGAAATCATGAAAACGTGATCAGGGGATGATACTCGATACAAATCAGTCAAAATCTCGAGGTCGAATTTTCGCACGATCACAATACTTTATCCGATTAGGATAAAGTAAAAAGTCAGTGAAATTATTTAATTAAATTATTTAACAATGTGTTTTTGGAATAGCACAGCACAATTGTTTGATAAAAGATGAAGATTGCAACTTCTTTTCCTGGCCATGCTGAAAAACCATTATGGAACACAGCTTTGAGCATATTCCGATCTAAATTAAATCGGCAAAAGGGCGATAGAGCTACCTGCGAAGAAATTACAGTTGACTCTATTTGCTTTTGGCTCGGTTTTGCGAATATTGCTGTTGACATTGATAACATCTTTATTGATCAAGGTTTGATCACTCATGCTACTATACTAACCAGCTGGCAACGTTTAAATCAGCCTTTATATAAAGTTTACTCACTTCTCCAAGACTAGAACCATGATTTCCGAGTAAAGAATATCCAAATATAGATCCTCCTCCTCGCATTATGAGATTCAAATCCACCTTAAATTTTAACAAGTAATGATAAAAAAATTGCAATATACCATTAGCTTACTCGTACAACTTGAACATTTGAATACCTGATCTGTATAAACAGCATGCAACAAAACTCTAGCATATTTATGAGGAATAACTCTTTCATCCAGAACAATTTTAACCGAGTTGAAAGGTTCATTTGCGTTTCCTTGTAATCTGCATCTTCGCTGAATAACATTTCTGTAAAAAAATATTAAGATTAAAGCTTTTTCATCGTTAAAATAATTAAAAATTAAAATTAACAAACCTAAAGAAAGGAGATCTAGCACTTAGTATTGCACGATGACAGGGCAGCTCAAGTCGGGGTCTAAAACCATATTCAGATGACGAAGGTGGTGAGCCAGCACGGGGAATTTGCCCAGATCTTAAAGTGCCCAATGTAGTTGCCGGAATAACGACTCCTTCTGAAGCTTGAGTGCTGGTAGTAGATCCTGCTTGAGGTGGTTCGGATGTGAATACAAGTGACGCATCAGCAAATTCCGCTGTAAAATTTACATTTATTTTGCAGTAATTACGGTAAAAACGTTTTAAAGTGTCAAATAATAACTTTATTACCTGTATCAAGTAAGTGTCGCATATCACGATGCAATACAGCAGGAGTAGCACCAAGATCGGAAGCAAGTCTTCTAAGTAAAGCTGGATCTGGCCTTCTATGACATACACCACCGCCACCTACTATATCCAGGGTCAATCTCCCCCCACCAGAAGCTATAGAAGAAATAAAGAATAAAAGCAAAAGTCAAAAAGGAAATTTTGCTCAACAGTGACCATTCACAGTCTCTATTTCCTGACGTACATAAGGAGCAATGGCGCTGCCATGCCCCCAAATAAAATCAACAGAATATAATACATACAAATAAATAATTTGAGTATTAAAATAAAGCCACTAGTAAGGACGTATTAAAACGGATTGTGAATGTGCTAAATCGACCGTTTTCAGAGTGGAAATCGACAACAGACAAAAATCTGGCAGTTTATGGATTTCCGGAAAAACCAATCGTCAATAGTCCCAAGTTGTATTTCGACCAATGGTTTTTGTGACGGGCACATTGCTAGTAATATCATAATATTAACTCGTACAACTCGTATGTCAAGTGTATGTATGTAAATAGTTCAACATTGCCAGTGAGTCTCACAGCTCATATGTCGATCTCTGACTTCATTTGTGAGATGAAAACTAACTGAAACCATTATTTTTATTTCAACAATCCAACCAGCTGATCTTCAAGAACATTGAGGCGTTGCGGAAACGAAGGGCGAACTCGACAAACATCGATTTCGAGAAAAACATGTTTTAAGTTTTCTCGCCCAGTACGATGGCGATGGTTTCCTAGCTTTATTTTTATACAGTTATGATGGACGAACTAAAAAAAAACCTACCAGTGTAAGAAGGCAGGAGAACGGAATGGTGAAAAAAAAAAAATGACCCGATGTCGAGTTCGCCCTTCGTATCCGCAACGCCTCATTTGGTCCATCGAATGATTTTTCAACTTACACAATGCCAAAGATTTTTTTCACAGACCTATGTATAGTAATTTTTTCGTCACAGAATGTTAAAAATTCTTTTATCCGAAATTGACTTTCATCCTTTGGAAATTGAAAAATTACAAAATTAATTTAGAGCTGGCTAATTAATGGTCAAAGTGAAAAAAATCTGAATTCTAAGAGTTAATGAATGTTTAACTAAAATTACAAAACACAATACTTACTTTGTTGAGAATACTTTGATTCAGACTGAGCTGGACAACAATCGGGAACATTTGTGACACGATTCCTAGAGCTAATATTACAATTGTCGCCATCTACAATAATTTGTTAATGATAAATAATGCATAATGAGAAGTGCAATATTTTTAATTTCATTAAAAATTGCTCACCACCACAAGCAGGACAGGGTGGTGGTGCAGGTTCTCCAGCATATAAATACCGTAAGAGTCCATCTACAGTAGCAGGATCCACTTGAGTTGGTAGAGGTGCCTCCAAGCATACTCGAGCACCCAAGCTATAATCAACATAACATATGTAATTGAGTTAAAAAATCGGGTGTGGTGAATCCATGACTTTATCCATATATTTGAAGAATACAGCGTAACGATAAAAAAAATTCGGGTGTGGCCAACCCATGACTTTATCCATATATTTGAGGAATACAAACAGTAACGAAATTAATTTTTTAAGTACGCAAGTAAATAAAACGCATGCACAGCACCACACCAACCAACATACATACATACATATCATGAAATCACTGTGTTGAGTGCGCGCGCGTATGTAAAATACGATCTTCGGCATATATTCAAATTAGAAAAACTGCCACCTCCGGTCATCAGATGTTGACCAAAATCACAGTATCTCTTACAGCTAACGTAAAAACTATAGATATGAAATTTCGACTTGATCGCCACGGCAGTTTCGGAAATATTCTGTGGTAAACTTTTCGACAAAAAAAAAAGACCTACTTCCGGTTGACTAATTTTAATGATTTATTTTTTTTTAAATATCAATTTCTCTCAAAATTACAACATTACAATATTGTGACGATACTACATATTTAAAAGGTCGAAAAAAATAAAAAATCGTTCAAGAGTAAACTACCATTTTCGCTAGTCAGAAGTTGACTAAAATCACAGTATCTCTTACGGCTAACGTGAAAACTATAGATATGAAATTTCGACAAAATTCCCGGAGCCGTTTCGGAAATATTCTGTGGTAAAAGAATTTTAGAATTTTCTACAAGAAAAAAACCCTACTTCCGGTTGACTGATGTTGACCAAATTCCTTATGACTCTTACACCTTACGTGAAAATAATAGATATGAAATTTCAGCTTGATAGCCTTGATAGTTTCGGAGAAAACACACATACAGACACACACACGCATAAGTACACAGAGATACAGACATTTTTTAGAAATCATGAAAACGTGATCAGGGGATGATACTCGATACAAATCAGTCAAAATCTCGAGGTCGAATTTTCGCACGATCACAATACTTTATCCGATTAGGATAAAGTAAAAATTTAAATTGAAAAGGTAACGAAGCAAATTTTGCTAATTGGTACGTCCAAACTGGAGAATGTGCCTCGAACATAGCGAGCAGCGAACGCACATGCACACGCAGCGATACGTGTGCATATCCGCACTTGTGTTCAAACGTACATATGTACCAACTACCATTTCTAAACTAAATTTTGATGACTTTATTTTTCACAACTTGGTATTACTATGAGTTTTATAATATTACAATATTATGAAGACAGGGAAAATAGTCGATAAAGTATAACTGGGTAGTTGTTAATAATAACCAGGCACTCCCTGTACATACATACATATGTACATACCTTGGATAGCCATTTAACAAATCCCTGAAATATGGACACCGAGCTGAAAGTATCGCTCTGTGAACCGGAAAGCACGTTCCTTTGAAAATCAATTCAGCATCTGGACAAATCCTGCAATGAAAAAAAAAACTATGAGTAAGACAAAATTTTATATCAATATGTACATACATACATACATACATATGTATTTTCAAATACAAACAAACCTTTGGTCATATAGAGTGGCAAGATCACCACGCAGGGCAGCTGCTGGTGGTCGCGCTAATTCTGCTTGAACACATAAATCACGTAATGCTGCCAATGCTTCATATTCTTCCAACAGCGCTCCAACCTAAAGTAATGATTACGACAATTAATCAACAAATCAGTTGTGGCTAACCCAGCGGTTCCCGAATTCTTTTGGCTACGGAACCCTTTTTGGTTTACCATTTTTGGGTGGAACCCTAGCTTAAGTAAGAAGTAAACTAACCGTAACATTGTTTTTTTACGTGAAATCACACCATACTGAGGCTTTTTGAATTGGTGTCCGCATCTTCTAAGTATAGTTTGACTTTAAAAGAAAGACTTTTTAAGATAAAAATATTTATTTAGTTGGAACAAAAAGATATTTATTTAATGTGATGAATGAAATCTTTTCATAGTTTTCCTTAAAATAACATTGAAGTCAGGTTTTATGTCTGACAATTGGATGCGGAGGTCTGGTGCAGCATTCAACTTACTCCTAAACTTATTTTTCGTGTAGGCGTAAGCTGAAAACCCAGCCTCGCATCTGTAAGTTGACACAAATGGGAGGAACGCCATGATAGCCTTTTCAGCGATACCCGGGTATTCGTTTTCAGGCCAAACCAAAATTGGCTCAGGTCCGTGGTACCTTTTGATTCGAAAAGTTTTTGGAGTGTGGATGAATTTTTAATATCAATTAAATTTTCATACTCCAATACAGTCAATGTTGAAGGTTTGGTACTAATCCTAAATGGATTTCGGACCCATTCGATTTCCCATAACTGAAACTTTTCTTCTGGAAAATATTCCTCCAAAGACGTTGTCAGGTTTGTCAAATGTTCATGTATACTTATTTCCACGTCTGTAGCGATTGGAAGATGATTTTTTTTTGAGAAATTGCTGAAGTAGCGGAAAACAGTCATAACTTTTTTGTCCAAGACATTCAATCCAGAAGGCGATTTTATATTTTAAAGAAGATATTTTGTCACTCGCTGTAAACATGGTTATCATTCTTCCCTGCAGAGAGCTGCTCACTGTTCAGTTTGTCAAATGTGTCGGCCAAATAAGCCAATCTCATCGACCATCGCTCATCGCGCAACAGTTCAAGATGACTAGCACTTGCAGACCATTTATAAAAAAAATACAATACCTAAATATTATCAAACGTGAAACGATTTACAATATGGAAATCTTGAATGGAACCCCTGAGAGCCTCTTACGGAACCCCAAGGTTCCGCGGAACACCATTCGGGAACCGCTGGGCTAACCCATGACTTTATTATCTATAATTTTAATTATTCAGTTACATATACATATGTACTATTATACATAATAGTACATATAGTACATAGTAAATACAAAATTAATCGGTGTAGTTTGAATAGTTGAAGTAGTATAGTTTGAAATAGTTTTATTCAATCTTAACAATACAATAAATACGATATCACTATATATGTATAAATTTAACTAAATACAGAAATGTCAGTTAAGAAGGGCGCAGTCTCAGGTGCAAAGATCCTTTCTGCAGCGTGGTGTGTAGACCCTGGCTGCGGCGTCTCTGTGAAGCGTCCGGCTGGTGGAGCGGAATTTTCGTGGGTCGCCTCGATGAGGGTAGTCTGCAGTATTGGTAGCTTACGTACATCTACCACACCCGGGGTAAAGTTTTTCGGTCGAAAAAAGTTCTTCGGTGTAGGCAACGAGCATACGCCCCGAAGGCGTACTCTCTTAAGCCCGAGACACATTAGGCGACTTTGGTCGCCCGACTCGTGAGAGACAGACCAAATGTATGCAGTTACGTGGAGCATGCCACACCTGGTCTTCGCGAAGTCGGCTCACCCATTAAGTAGGCTGACCAGTGAAATCTCGTCCTAGCATTTTTTTATTTACCTACCTGCGTCGCGCGATCACTCTGGTCGCTCGATTGTTGCGATGCGTAAAAACATATGATTATGTATTGATCTACGTCACACTCGGCGACCAGTCGCCGGCAACCACATCGCGAATCATTTGCCTAATCATGTTTTCGTGATTTTTGGTAAATGTCTGTGCATCCATTGGAAGGTTTTTCCTGGAAAACTATGATACATATTAAGCTGAAATTTTGCATATGTAGGATGTGTAACGACCTTCAAAATAATATAATTTTTAAACATTTTTTTCCAACCGAAAGTAGTACATACATACATACTGTACTTTTACTCGCAATATGACTGGAAAGGAAAATGGTTTTATCAATTTATTTACCGAACGTATTGGAAATTCAGTTCTGGACTTGCATTACATTATACATATGTATGTACATCAGCAGGTTTTATGCGCGAAGTACGGTTTCAAGTCACTGGAAGATGTTATGAGCCTTGGTCAATTTTATATCTGCACGTGGATTAAACAAACGGAAATTTTTAGAGTTATTAAATGAGGTAAACTCGGTGTACAATGGTTTACTGATGTACAACAACGTGCGATGGCTAAGTCATGGAAAATTTCTTCTAAAGATTTGTTGAGTGTATGGATAAAGTGAAGCTTTTTTTAAATAATGAGAAAGTTACTGAAAAATATAATCAGTTAATGGACGTCGAATGGCTTTCAAAATTAATGTTTTTTACTGATTTGTTTTTACATTTAAATGAATTAAATAGTAAACTGCAAGGTTTTAACAAAACAGTAATTGTAATGTTTGATTTGATCAAAGAATTTGAAGCAAAATTAAACATATTCGATCGTGACGTAGTATCCAACAGCTTAAAATATTTTCCGAATACAAAAAAAATTTTCGCAGACGAAAACCCAGATAAAATTATATTAACACAGAAATTTTCTGCAGTTATTCAATCAATAAAGAACGAGTTTTCTTCAAGATTCAAACAATTGAAGAGATTTGAAGAGACATCAAAGTTTATTCTATATCCAGACGTTGTGTCGGCAGATACTCTCAATTTAGAGATTTTAAAGTGACTGAATCTGGAAGATATAGAAATGCAATTAATCGAATTCCAATCCAGTTCTATATGGAAACAAATGTTTGTCGATTTGAGAAATGACTTGGAAAAAATTTAAAATGATCGATTACACTGAGTTAAAAAAAAAAACACGTTTTTGAGTTACCCAAACGGAGACCCAAAAATTATTATTAATTCTGACCCGCTGAGGAATATGAATATGATTTTATTTTGGTTAGCTCTTGTTTATGAGATATGAGCGTTTAAAAAAATGGTCAATTTTTACATTTTTTTGACTTTTGCGGTCTTTAACTCAAAATCTAAAAACTGCTCGGCACGTCAGACAGTTGATGAATAATATTTGGGAATTTTTGGCACGCGAAAGAAAAAAGGTTCACCATCCCTGATCTATATGTTGCTAGTGGTGAATACTTAAATTTGGTTGCACTACAATAGGGATATTATTTTAAAAAAATTATATTTACTTCAAGGGGAGACCATTCTTTGAGTAGATCACGTAATGGAGCAGCTCTGTCCCCAGAACGCGAGGATCGACTTCCGCGAGTCCCTCGTCTCCCACCTGGAAGTAGCCTGCGTCTCAATGTTGCCAAGCCACCATTCATCTTCCTCTTTCGCTCCCTAAATATAAAACAAAATACATACATATATACAGAGTGTTTGGAATCGGATAAAGTATTGTGATCGTGCGAAAATTCGACCTCGAGATTTTGACTGACGCCTTCTCCAGGCAAATTTGTTTGGAATGGCATATCAATGGTATTTTATATCTATGTCTAAATGTCATCGCCAATTCAACTCATTGGTCAGGGAGTTATTTCATTAATAAAACGACATTTGAGTACAGCACTGGCTTTCTTAAGGGCCTTGCTAATGAATAGGATATGATAGAATTCTGGAAAAAAATTAACGATACCGGATGCCATACATGAAGTAAGTGGGGCTTGGTCTACAGTAAAACTGATAAAACTCGTTCGATCGTATATGTAAGAAATTTTTCCCAATGAATAAAATAATGTATTGAAATTTATTTATTTACAAATTTATTTATTTACAAATTATACCATAGTGACATAACAGGTTTCCCCAATTCGTCACTATCAAATTCGTCAAATCTAATGAACCTGAGACAAATAAAATTAATATCTGAAAAATGTGAAATATGTAAATTTAAAAAGTTAGAATTGGTCACCATTTGCCATATAAATTGTACTACTGTGTGTTTTCCATATCGAAATTTTCAGTCTTTTAACCCACACCTGTTTTTTAATCATGTATAAAAGCGTACCTAACAACTTCAGCCATGGTGGCGGGCTGCGAGGCATTCTGGACTGCCAACACACCGCCATCCTTAAAATTAAAACAATTTTAAATGATTATTTTGTAATACAGTAAAGGTAATTCAATAGTTGGAAATAAAATGAATACCTGAGTCTGCGAAAGGCCGGCGCCCATGGGGCCCCGCCAACACAGCAGAGCCAACGCCGGGCAACACCAAACTGACCCTAAACATATTAAACAATAGATCAGATTTGTAAAAATAGAGAGAAAATATAGGGGAGCACAGTGCCAGACCGGCCCAAAACACACTTATTTTTGTCTTAAATGCGATTCGAAGTAATTATTCCAGGAACTCTTTCGATGGTGTCACAAATCTTCATGGTGATGGCCGTGCGATACTAATGATAATATTTTTATAGAAATACTTGGTCCTGACAAATGATAGCGTACCTAACTCATTTTATTTTTTTTTTTATTTTTGTGGTTTGGACTGGTCTAGAGCAGTGTTCCGCAACCTTTTTGTTACCGTGGACCCCTTACAAGGTGCCTGAAGTTTCGCAGACACCCTTGAAAAAAAATGTGGCAATAATTTATTCTATTTAAATATGAACCTTTTTTTTTGTTAAAATTTTAATAACAAAATAAAGAGATAAAAATAAAATTTATTGAAAAATAACTTAATTTAAAATAACAAAACTTCTAATAAAAAAATAACATTTAATTTATTTTATGTTAACAAATCTATCTTAGGTTTTATGGAATTTAAAAGGGCCAGGCGCATACATGGTTCAAGATCTTGTTGAAGTTTTGATTTGATTTCTTGTTTTTGGTTTGTAGTCATTACTGAAAACCCCGTTTCACACAAATATGTGAACGAGAATATAATTAATATTTACAGAGCTTTCTTGCTCAGTGAAAGATATTCAGTTTCATAGCTAATCCAAAATGCAGGAAGTGCTTTTTGCTTAAATATTATTTTAAAATTACTGTCATTGGAAAAATCTATTAGTTTATCTTCTTCCGTTGGTGAAAGCTTATTGTTAGATTGATTTACGAAGGGATTCAAAATCCATATACATACTGTCTTCACAGATATCTTTAGTTCTTGCGAAATATTCCTCAAACTTCTTTTGAAGTGTTTCCAAATGTATTTTTATTACATTATCTGTCATCAAAAATAAAAGTTTTATCCTTTATCAATTCGTGATATTTTGGAAACATCGTAAATATCTTTATTCAGTCTTTCAGACCAAATTAATAGTTTTTTTCTTAAAGGCTGTAATTTTATCATTCATTATGAATACATATATTGTTTTGTGGACCTTGTAGGGAAAGACTGAGAGGATTTAAAAGTGAAAATATATCAGAACAAAAATATGCAGCTCCTATAACAAACCGTTGGTCGCAAAATTTTAACGAATACTATTGAAAAATGTCTTTAGTTTTAGGTAAATATAAAAAAAAAACCCGTACCAGACTACCTGGGACTTACTACATAATAAACTTTCTTAAAAGTTTTTTTTTTACTTCCACGGCTTCATGCGTTTTGAAATTCAATGGTAAAAACATGTGCTCGGGCTTGGTAACAATTGTTGCGATGTTATTAGAATTCCATGTAAAATAAAAATAATTATTCAAAATATTTTTTTCGGTAAGCTTTGAATCTGGAATATTTGTATGATTTGACTAGGCATCTCGTGGACCCCCTTGACAGGACCCGCGGACTCCCAAGGGGTTCGCAGACCACCGGTTGCGGAACATTGGTCTAGACGTCTAGAGCCTTGTACAATGTACACAATTCAAATTCAAGGATTTAAAAATTTCAATATTCCCACCTTAATGGGAATTTTGTTGTTATAATACTTATTATTTAATTAAATTAAATAAAATATTACTTGAAATCAGTTAGTTATTTGAGGGTTAATTGTAAATCTTGGACAGTGACTACCGTCTTTTTATAACTGCGCGAGAAGGTTCTTTTTGATTTGGACAGTACAATAATGTCATGTACACTCAGTTGGGCACTCATAATGTATTATGGAACATTACTTTATACAATCGCCTTTTTTCAAATATGCTTTGGAAATTGGCATTGGCATTCGGCGGTGTGTCCAGGCATGGGGTAGATTATCCCTTACTCTACCCCTAGTTTTTCCAGAAAATCCGAAATCTAGCCATCAAATAACCCAACAAATGGCAGCAAGAAGTGAAATTTGGTAAAATTAGAGATACAAGTTCTAGTGTACTTTTAAATTCAATATTTACCGTGTGGGTTGGGGGGGCTCATACGCGGGCCGGTCTCTCCCGGCTTCGCACCCCTCCTCTATTAAAATGGCTTTGCATTCAATTGCTGCTGAAATAAAACGAAAAATTGAATTAGACATGTAAAAAAAATGTGCTGGTGTAGACTATGTACTACAGGGGCAGGTTAATAGCAGCAACTGCTCGTTTTTTACAGAAAGGTGAAAATGCACAGGGCAAGGCAGACCAGACGATCGTTTCAAGTGCCACGTTCGATGACGTTAACTGGGCAGATGCTTTCGAAAAGACGTTGGAAAGGATTATTTAATTTAAAATTGTTATAAATCAGTGTGATTGTGTGAAAATTGTGACCTTTTTTTTTTTTTATGAACATTTTATACTATTTTTCAAACAATTTTCATAAAAATTTCCATATTTGTATGTATGTTTGACCTAAATTAAAATATGGAAGATAAATATGTATGTGTATCATCATCGTCATCATTTTCAGCCGTTCACCATCCACTGCTGGATGAAGGCCTCTCCAATCTGCATCCACTAGACTCCACACATTCTTCTCTATTCATCAGCCCATCGTCCACTCGGTCTACCTTGCTTTCTTTGTGAATGTGTATATTATTATTAAAATAATCGACCTGCACGACATTACAGATATATCCAAATCAGAATGCAGGGTAATTATGTACATACTTGCTGATGACCTGTGACCTTTATGAACATGTCAAATAGAATAGAAAATTGTTTACAGTAAGATTTCAAAAAAAAAAATTCGGGTGTGGCTAACCCATGACTTTATCCATATATTTGAGGAATATGAAGAGTAACTAAACACTGAAAAAGTAAAAAACGGCGTACAAAGAACAATAACAGGATTTTTTACTTTTTTACAAGAAAAAATCCCACTTCCAGTTGAGCGATTTTGATGATTTTTTTTCACAGATTGTAATAATGATTAGTATAATGATTATAGTTTTATAATATTATGAAGATTCTAAATATTTAAAAGAAAAAAAAAAAAAAAAACGAAAAATCATTCAAGAGTAAACTGCCACTTCTGGTTGGCGGATTTTGACCATAATCATAGTATCTCTTACACCTTAAGTGAAAAAAATAGATATGAAATTTCAACTTGATTGGCTCCGTAGTTTCGGAAATATTCCGTGGTAACAGGATTTTTGACAATTCTGTAGGAAAACAAAAAAAAAACCAACTTCCGGTCGACTGATTTTAATGATTTATTTTTTTGTGACTAGGTCGCTTTAAGGATTATAATATTACAATATTATGAAGATGCGAAATATTTAAAAGGCTGAAACAAATAAAAAACGAAATCTCGTTCAAGTGTAAACTGCCACATCCGGTCAGCGGATGTTGACCAAAATCATAATATCTCTTACACCGTACGTGAAAATAATAGATATGAAATTTCAGCTTGATAGACTTAATAGTTTCGGAAAAAAAGTTAAAGTTAAAAAGTACACAGACACACAGACATATTCCAGAAATCATGAAAACGTGATCAGGGGATGATACCCGATACAAATCAGTCAAAATCTCGAGGTCGAATTTTCGCACGATCACAATACTTAATCCGATTAGGTTAAAGTAAAAATTTAACAAAAATTGTTTGCACACTGATGATTAGATGGATATATTAATAAAAAAAATAATAAATAAAAAACATTCGCATAAGTCCACGAATCATCCACCCATATCCCGAACACTCAAAAAAATTCGGGTGTGGCCAACCCATGACTTTATCCATATATTTGAGGAATACAAAGAGTCACGAAATTAATTTTTTAATGTTGAGTGCGCCGCGCGTATGTAAAATACGATCTTCGGCATATATTCAACTACCACTTCCGGTCGGCGGATTTTGATCAAAACCTTATCAACTCTTAATTTTTATATGAAAATTATGAATATAAATTTTCGACAAGATCGCCGGAGCAGTTTCAGAAATATTCTGTGGTAAATTATTCGACAAAAAAAAAACCTACTTCCGGTTGACTGATTTTAATAATTTATTTTTTCCTAAATAGCAATTTCTCTCAGGATTACAACATTACAATATTGTGACGATACTACATATTTAAAAGGCCGAAAAAATAAAAAAACAACAAATCGTTCAAGAGTAAACTGCCACTTCTGTCAGACGGATTTTGACCAAAATCACAGAATCTCTTAAGGCTAACGTGAAAACTATAGATATGAAATTTCAACTTGATCGATGGGGCAGATTCGGAAATATTCTGCGGTAAACTTTTCGACAAAAAAAAAAACTTACTTCCGGTTCACTAATTTTAATGATTTATTTTTTTTTAAATAGCAATTTCTCTCAAAATTACAACATTAACAATATTGTGACGATACTACATATTTAAAAGGTCGAAAAAATAAAAAACAAAAAATCGTTCAAGAGTAAACTGCCACTTCTGTCAGATGGATTTGGACCAAAATCACAGTATCTCTTACGGCTAACGTGAAAACTATAGATATGGAATTTCGACTTGATCGATGGGGCAGTTTCGGAAATATTCTGTGGTAAAAGAATTTTAGAATTTTCTACGAAAAAAAAACCCTACTTCCGGTTGACTGATGTTGACCAAATTCCTTATGGCTCTCACACCTTACGTGAAAATAATAGATATGAAATTTCAGCTTGATAGACTTGATAGTTTCAGAGAAAACACACATACAGACACACACACCCATAAGTACACAGACATACAGACATTTTTTAGAAATCATGAAAACGTGATCAGGGGATGATACCTGATACAAATCAGTCAAAATCTCGAGGTCGAATTTTCGCACGATCACAATACTTTAAGTAAAAATAAATAGATACGATACATCGAAAGTATCCATTGCGACATTATGATAGACGACAATAAAAATGACTGCACAGAACACAATGTTATCACTGTCAGTATTTTCAAAGCGAAATAAAAACAAGACGGAATGAACGGTCGAGCTCGAAAATCGAATACGTACAACGAGACATGCGCGTATACGCAAAGCAAAACAGACGGCAACTTACTCAGCTTTTGACACATGTCACTGAGGGATGGGAGGGGGGGAGAGTGGAGGGGAAGGAAGGGTCACTAGATGCTGGAGCTAAGGGTAATGCTAGAGCTATGGGTAATGCTAGACTGGCAGGGGTGAGTTACCGAGATCGACGTCGATGATCATCGCCTTCAGCGGCCATCACTTCGATGACTGAGCGGGGCGAAGGGGCGGGGTTCGCCTTTCGCCACTCGCTATTCGCCACGCTACTCGCCACTCGCCACTCGCCACTCCTCGCCACTCGCCACTCGCTACCCAGCAGACGTTCACCAGTCGCCACTCCAGCAACTAGCACTCTAGCACTCTAGCAGTGTAGCAGTGTAGCAGTGGCACCCCGACAACAGTCGTACACACGTACACGCACACGCACACACACACACACACACACACGAAGCTCACTCACACACTCGACGGCGACCTCAATGCACGCACACGAGCGCACGCGCGCGAATCCCCATACATATATTGTATGCGTGTGCACGGTTGTTTGCGTATGTTGCTGCGCGTTCCCGTTTTATCGCAACACGTCGTTATTCAATTTGCTTTATGATTTTTCAAAACTTGATGTACGTGGTGCAGATATTTCAAACGAAAACCCATTTTGATGAACTTCAACCGAAGAATAAAATCGAATCTTACGATTAGAAATAGGCTCTATTCACTAGGACTAGATGACTAGATCACTAGATTTGATTTCCATATATCATCGTCATAAAAACAAATGGTGGATCGATTTGCGCTCATAAATGAAAGGTGTGCTAAGCTTATCTCGTAGAATAATATAATAATTATGTGCGAGCCAAACATATCTGACGGATGCAACACAAACGATACCTGAATTTAGCTCGAACGTTCAAATTTCATACGACACATCAAACTCGATTGGTGTACAAATTCTCTTTTCCTGCAGTGTCTCGGTTCAGTACCAATGGCACTGCACATGCGAACAAAACTAAACAAACTCATTTCATTGTCATAATTATATCACTATTGGGTACCGGTAACGGATCGTTGTGTCACCAGTATAGCGTAGTGGACGTTGATGTGGCGTAGTATCCGTCTCTATGTCAATTAAACTTGTGATAGTAGTTTAAAGATATTTATTTTGACAACTTTAATTACAGTAGGTGGTACAGATTTGATGCAGTTGCACAGAAGTGTAAATTGTACGTGGATGCGTGCGATGAATTAATCGCGTGTCAGAGGGTTGATAGCTGGAGTCGCGTAGTAGATGTCTTCAGTGGAGAGAGTTGTACCAGTGATGGCGATGGTCATCGTTGGAGATGGCTCATGTAGCAACGAGTGATGAAGTTGGTCATCGGTGGAGATGGCTCAGCTGGTGTGAGAAACCGTAGAGAGCTGAGAGATGTGAAGAGAGACCGGGAACACAGAAGGCAATGAAAAAATGTGGCGTCCCAAAACCAACAAAATAATAATTAATTTTTTTTTCTGAGAATAAAATATTACATGATTTCCCGGTACTTGTCTGTTAGCCGCACGCCGGAAGTGGTACCCCCAGTGATTGTACCTCCTACCGTTTGACAATCGCCTCCCTGAGAGTGTATTGGAGAAGCGTGTATATGTGCATTGTTGACATATTGAAACGTCAGTCAAGTGTGAAATTGACCAATAATTGAACTACGTTAATACATCAATGATTTACTTCTAGAGCAGGGCAGATAGTCTTATAACCTTCCAAGTATTCCCTGCTATGGTATACCTTGACCTTGACGACCTCGGCGCTCCCATATACGAACGATGACAGCCGACAGCCGATACGATTATACTTAAAATCATTTGAGTTTAGGACTACTAGTTTGAATCCAATGAACAACCGAGTGAAGAATGAACCTTCGCAGTAAACTGTAACTTTGATATAGCCCATTGAGTACATCTTCGATTGCGACGAGACATTCGTTTGGGTATTAGAGATTTTTAAGAGAGACTCGGTTCAAAGAAGGCCGTCGTCCACCAGGATCGATAACCTAGACATAGGTGGTGTAGTAGGTGGTATAGGTGGTAGTGGTATGACATGCGGTATAGGCGATTACAATTTTTATTTATTTATTGGTCATGTTTGAAGGTTTACATATTTATAAACTTGTCAAGTTTATTTTTACATATTGTCCATCATCGTTGAATTGACATTTGAAATTTTAATTGTTTTCAGACTTTGATGACATCGCTTCTTGACATCTTGGACTGCGACTAGACAAATTCTTCGACGAGTTCGTTTTATTTTTATTTCAATTGTGATGTTGATTAACTTAATTTTTCAAAATAAACTTGGTGGCATATTTGGATTTCATAAACGATATTTATAATTATTCTAATTACTTTGGCTTGCATGTATTCTACATAAATTATTAATTTTTTTAAATGCAATAAAATCTTTTAAACCATCGCAAGCTTCACGTACGGTAGCGCTGTTATTCGCGATATCTTGATTGAGTTGGGTAGCAGAGGCAATTTTATTGGCGGGGACACCTTGTGATAAGAAGAGTATTTATAGGTACGGAAACTATTTGATGAAGTGGATTATGCTGGAGATTGAAACGGTATAGGAGGGGGTGAGTTTATAGTAAAAGCAGATTGAAGCGATAATTTGTCCATCCTGGCATAAGAAATTATTTTCGAAATAAATTTAAGGGCTATACTCTGCTGAAATGTATTTAGATCTTTCAAATGTGTTGCGACATATCTCCCAAATGTGTCTGGCGCACTTTCTGGTTCAGGTGACAAAATTTTTTGGATGCTATCTACTAGTACTTGCCGATTGTTTATTAAATTTTTGCGAATTTTTTTCGTAGCCGGTGCATTAAATACCAATGAATCCCTTTGATAGCTTTGTTCAGATACCTACAACTGAATATAAATATAAATGGAAAGAAACAGCTAAAACTTAGACGGTGCGAGAAATAGTTATTGTCTTTAAACATTAGTGCTCTGTTTTACACGTAGGCCAGGTAAAACAAAGCACTAATTGGTTGACGACGGACTACTTTGAACCGAGTCTCTCTGATATCAAAATAAGTCTCGTCGCAGTCGAAGATGTACTCAATGGGCTATATCAAAGTTACAGTTTGCTGCGAAGGTTCATTCTTCACTCGGTTGTTCATTGGATTCAAACTAGTAGTCCTAAACTCAAATGATTTTAAGTATAATCGTATCGGCTGTCGGCTGTCATCGTTCGTATATGGGAGCTCTGAGCTCGTCAAGGTCAAGGTATACCATAGCAGGGAATACTTGGAAGGTTATAAGACTATCTGTCCTGCTCTAGAAGTAAATCATTGATGTATTAACGTAGTTCAATTATTGGTTAATTTCACACTTGACTGACGTTTCAATATGTCAACAATGCACATATACACGCTTCTCCAATACACTCTCAGGGAGGCGATTGTCAAACGGTGGGAAGCACTTTTGTTGGTACGCCTACTTCCGGCGTGCGGCTAACCGACAAGAACCAAAAAACTTATTTGAAAGGTGGGGATTCAAAAAATGTGACGTAATTTTACAATGGTGGGTCAAAAATATCCAAAATCGTGACATTATTTATGGACGACTCCTTGAAGGCTTGGTTTCGTGCGTGCTGCAGCAACACGCGTTCGAGCATCATGCGTGTATGGTGTCGAATGGTGCAAATGCGCGCGCCCTTCTAGCTGCAAAACCAGCAAGCGCGAAACCAAACCTTAACTGCGCTCCCGTAGTCTGCATTCGGAGATAATTTGCAACACTGTCATTGTGAATAATACGAGAGGAAAGAATTACTAGAGCTAACGTGGATCCACGGAGCCATTAACTTGATTCAAGACCAAACACAATTTTGCCGCACACAAAGTAATTCGAACTTCACCTCGATAATTCGAACACGCTCAGAACGAAAAGTATTAACATTTACAATAATATCACGAACGTTTCTACCGATCGGATCGTTTTATTCAACCTAGCCTTATTAAGAAGACATCTACAAAGATTTGGTCGGGGTAAGGTAAATTGACCGCGGGGGTAGCAGAGCGCCACCAACTCGCAAACTCGAACCGAATGAAGTAAAACGATAGAATGTTCGACATTGGAATTCGATTATTGCAATTAACTATTACTTTATAACGTTATTAGTTAACATAGTCAGTGCGGAGCGGTGTTCGCGTTTTAAGTATTCTTGGGTACGGTAGTGTCTGCGATATATTGCGGCAGTGGCCGTGTTCGTGTCGTGTGCGACTCTGCGACTGAGCGCTGCGCCGGCGAGTGCGCGACTCGTCGAGTCGTCGCCGCGCTGACACTCTGGCTCACTACCCGCTACCCGCTACCCGCTACCCGCTACCCACTACCCACTACCCACTACCCACCACCCACTACCCACCACCCACCACCCACCAAGTGAGTCGCGAGTCTCGATAGTCGAGAGGTCTGCACCTCGTACTTCTTACAAGTCTAGACCACACCCCTGCCCCGCCCCGCCCCTCGTAGCTGTCAGTGCTTACTGTCGAACTGTCGCTATTGTCGTCTATGCGCCCCGTTCACGTTCGATGTGTGTTTGTACTTATCTGCACCCCTACACTCGCGCATTTACCCCTCATTACTAGGTATTTTATGTATGTTTGTGTGTGTGTGTATATGTGTATGGTGTTCCATTGTCAGGTACGTACATATATCGAATTTGCATTGTTGCGTGCACTTTGTGTTCAAATGGCTCGTTAAAGTTATTACATTGCCCGAATCACGTCTTCGACTTGACTTTTCGTTATCGTTTTATATTTATGAGGAGGTCAGTGCTGAAGGCGCCTAACCCTCTAGAACGTTGGGTTCTCAACCCTGTGCACTCATTTCCTCCCGCGGAAGTGAGCCCAATGTTTGTTGCTCCCCCCACCTATTTTTCGATTCCTAACATTGGTCTTGATACTAATTAATTTTGAGGATCCATAGATTCGTAAAGATACATAAGCCGTAGCAAATGGAATTGAGTGCTTTGTTTGCCAAATCTGTATAGGTAACTGTTTGAGAGCACCAAAATTTTGATCTGTGAATTTTTGCTTGCTTCAGCGGAGATTTGTTAACATCATTCGTGGAGTCCAAATTAAAACGGAAAGGATTTTGTATCCAACCATCATTTTTTAAACGAAGTTGAAAGTAATCACAAATCGTCGAAGGACTCCATTAGATTTTCCAAATCCCTCGAAATATCGCTTTGAATCTAATCTGAAAACGTTTATAACGAATTATACAATTTTTTGGGAGACAGTTCATTCCTCCCCTAGGGAAGAAAACATCATAGGTTAAGAACCCCTTCGAGTCTAAAATAATATAGTCGGAAGTGAGGTCAGACATTGATGAATTGATTCCACCTGGAGCACATCTCGTCTAAATAGTGATCGAGATTCTATCAGTATTGGTGTAGGTACTGTAGGAGGCCATAGTACACCAATACTTGCACACTAACACGATAAGGGAATGTTTAAAAAAATTTTTTTTGAAAAGCAATGAACTGAATATGTATTTAAAAATTTCTCCAATAATACAAGCATATCAATTTTTACGTTATTTCTTTTGTTATTTCAAATGCAGATATATGTATGTACTTGTGTGTATTCAATTCGCATGATATAATCAAGAACATGTTATCATTTTGGATGATGTGTAACTTGAAATTTACCCAAAATACACATTATATTTACCCAAATTTTAAGAATACATACTTGAAATATAATATAACAATATCCAAAATTTTAATAATTAAAATAATCGAGATATAAGTAATACATATTATTTTATCTTGTGTCTTTAATCAAAATTATCAGACTTGTTTTTTGCATAACTTTACAGGTAGCTGTTGATTTTTCAAAATTGAACATTTCCTAATCCTAATAATCGGCGACTAAAATGGCAGATGTTCAAATACCGACCACTCAAGGTATATCTTCGTTTCTAATTAAATCAAATTATAATGTGTGTATTACATTATTTTAGTCAATCGATTAAATTTTAGAAGAAGTTGATATGCAAATGATAGCCGATGTTGATGCAGATGGTCTCATGATTGAAATGGGGTCTGAGGTAGAAGTAGTAGCCCCACCGAAAAGGGGGCGCGGAAGACCAAAAGCTGGTAAAACTATTAGCTCTTCAAAATCTCCAGGTTTATAGAAATACTTTATACTAATATTTTTACTTTATCCTAATTGGATAAAGTATTGTGATTGTTTTTTTTTTTTTATTTAATAATTTCTGATTGCATAAATTATATGTTATTGTTTCATAGAGGAAACATCTCGACCTAAAAGATCCTCCCATAAAAGACCTGCAAAATCTTCTAGTATGTATAAATATCATTTATTTATCATGATTGATCCTGAACTTTTCATTCTTATTTATAAACCAATTTCTATAATTTAGATGATCATGTCTCCAAAACAAATCGGAAATACACAAAAAAGAACAAAAAGGTATATAAAGTTATCTGTATTTGAAAATTGTTCAAAATACAATGTATTCACTTAATTTGTCATTTTTGTTATTTATTTCATATAGGATGATAGAAATACAGATAGTGAAAAATTAGGTATAGAAAAAAAAGGTAGACGAGCTAGACGAAAGAAAGAATCAAATGAAAGAAGATCACGACCTAGAGATAAAAATCAACGCAGAAAATCTAATATTAAAAGTAAAAAATATTATTTTATAATTTGATGGTTACCAGTGGCGGCTCGTCCATAAGCGCTGCGACATTGCAACACCCCCAAATAAAATCTCCATAGTATGTACATACAAACAATTTGAGTGTTAAAAAGCATAATTTGTATCCTTTCAAAGTAATTTTAGAAAAATTCCGAAGAAAAAGTCGTGAACAATTTATACATGAAAGGTAGTGGCGATTTTTGGCGCTATGCGTAGGTGGATTTTACGTGTGTAGTGCTGCGAATATATACAGCGTCAAAGGATTGCTTACTTGTATAACTCGATTCAGTCACACTCGCATAGGCTACGAGAGGCGCGGATGTATTCACACCACAGATCTTACCTTCGATCAAGAAACAAAATAAATGATTGTATGTTGCATTTTAATTTGAAATGGACATTCAATTTACCCTATCCAATATAAATTTCATATAGAAACGAGCTGTGTTGAGATTTGGCAAACCATGAGTCTCGCATATTATACTGTTGCGTATTGATCAAATTGGCGCGTAAATTCAAATTCCTCTTAACCAAGCGAGATGCGCTTCTCCCTAGTAGCTGCAGTGTGCAGCGGGACGTGCTGCAAGCGTCAAACCAAGCCTTTACGATTTCTTTGGGATGAGTGTTGATAGCAGTTGTAAAATCGATTTCAAGAGTATTTAAAATCCGATCATTTTGTTATCAGATAATTTTCTGCCAATTGACTTGCGTATAACATTTTTTAACAAATGACGACTTTTTTTGGTTCAGACGTGATATGTATAACTTTTCTTTTTTTATTTTATTATTTCTTTATAAAAATATGCTGATTGGCTCGAGATTCTAAGATTATTTTTTAAATCGCGCAATTTTTCTGTATTTGGCATTGTACAGTCGATTTCTTAAAATTTGTGAATTTTTTGTTCAAAATTAATATTGGAATCCATAGTCAGATATTTCATCTTTGGACTACACAAGTACCTAGAAAGATATTTGTGTAGTCCAATTCAGAAGTCAAAAATATGATTTTTCACTTCAGATCTTTTTCTACCGTTAATATAATTTCATACAGCGTGTTTTCTGTTTGAATATGTTAAGAAAGATGATGTCTTTAGCACACTATTGTTTGTTTTTGTGTAAAAGTTTAATTTAATAACTTGAAGGTAGGTGTAGCTTAATTTTTCAGCCAAATGGCGCTCAAACCCCGTTTTATAAAAGTATAATAAATTTTTTTACCTGCCACAGCAGCACCCTCAAAAGTTTAAGCCACGAGCCGCCACTGATTGTTACATATTTATTGAATTGAGTTATTTTTGCAAAGTTTTCTGATTTTACTTCTCTTTATTTGTAGATCAAACACCGGTCACTCCACTCAACGTTTCTAAAAATTATGCTTCATCGGGGGAAGATTCAGTTGTATTTATGGATGATATTCCTCCTCCGGTAACAATCCCCTCAACACCCCCTGATCAGTCACCTTATAATTCTAATCGATATGAACCAGACAAACCTCGACGTCTTGAAGATTCGTCTTCAAATGGTAGTAGTTCTAGTTCTTCAAGTTCTGACAGTGATTCTGATTATTCTGTATCCAGTATCGGTTCGAGACTTACTGATAAATCCGATCGTTCTATTGAACGAGTTCCATCGCCACCAGTAAACAACGGATATGATCATAGAAAGTATAGATTCTCCTTTTATTACTTTGTTTGCAAATAGATTATTCATAATTTTACATATATATTTATATTTTGCTATTGCAGTCCTTCTCCATTGGGATGGTCACAGTGTACCAGTTCTGGAAGTGAAGATGAAAGTGTGGAAAAGACAAATAATGGTTCTGGGCGTATTCCTGGCACTCCTCCGCGCTCACCAAGTTCTGCTTCTTCAGAGAGTGCAGATAAAAGTTTTCAATGTCACACATGTCGAAAATGGTTTAGTTCTACTGTCACTCTTAGGTATTATTACTATACCAGCAAATTGCCCATTGTAAAACAACGCTTTGTACCACCCTGCAGCCGCCCCCTGACCCCCATCCGTGCGTGATTGTTTCCTATAATTAACGTACATTTCGAAAGTGTGTGCCGTAGCATTATTAACGGGTGTGGCAACGCACCAAGTGTAGCCACTCCATGGGCACATCTGCTATCTATTATATAAAATTCAATGTTTGTTTGTCCGCTATGCAAATCTACAGTTTTCATCTTAGAACCGCCAAACTTGGTATACTATCTCATGATACCCCAAGTCAGACCGTAGGTGGGTTTTGGAAAGGGTCGGAGTCCGCGGTCAAGGGGCCCCAATACAAATTTTTTAATCTGAAAAAAATTTTGTACTGGAGAATAAATGTTTTCATTCAATTTTTGTTTGTACTGGAGAATAAATGTCACCCGCACGAGCAACGCCGGGCAATTCAGCTAGTTATATATATATATGAGTGTGAAGTAACGAAAAAATATTGAGCTGGGAGACAGCTGCGAACTTAAAGTTGCAAGAACTGCAAGTTGGATCACAGCAACCGCGACCTGAGCCTATTTGATCTCCGCGAACCCGAGATCATACGACTTACGGGGTCTCTACACGCTTATGCCTTGCCTGCGCAAACCTATTTTGCTAAGTTTGCGCACGTAATAGCCTAAAGCCTAAATAAAATTTAATCACCGACACGCTTCGTGTAGCGTACCTTCGAATCAAACACGGGCGTGTAGGCCAAGTGTCGGAAAGTGATGTGCAGTGTTCTGAGCTTTCTAGGTTTAACATATTTTAGAAATTATGCCAAAACAGATCGAGAAAGATTTTCAACCATTTCGGAAAGTGCATTTGTATTATTATCCCAAGTTTTCAGATTTTTTTATACATTAATTGCTATTTCAACCGAAACTTGAAATCATCTTATGACAACTGCATGTTGTTCACATATCCTTTTTTGTGATGTTTATTTAGAAACCACTGGGATACATTATTATTAAAAGAACTTGAGTTTTTTCCATCTTAATTGTCGTCATTGGCAAGATATGGACATTACTAAATCCAAATCGGTCGTTTCCTGCTAGAATTTGCCAATTTATCTAACTTAGTTGGGCTTGAAATCGGAGATAAACTCAAACATTTTTGGGTCGCTGTCATCTTGCTGTGCATCTGCGTCGCATGTTGCCATCTCCTATCCAATGGTTCACCATAAAAATTCATACTGAGCAGTATGTCGCAGTCGCTGAGATCCAATTTGCACCTAACTCGCGGTCATACATTAAAACTTCGAGCGAGCCTTTCACATACACAAGTTTCAAGGAAAAAGTATTGTTAGATCTTAGGTCAGTTAGGTTGGGGGAGGGGGGTAAAGATTGGTCTTAAAAGAGCAAAGATGGATTTAAGGTTAACTAATCAGATTTATTGGAGATACACATTTAAAAATAGCATTACAAGAAGAGTTCAGACTAATCTGCAGAAAGTGACCAACTGTATACTGACAGCTCCAGTTCTTAAAAAAGTCATGGGTTGGCCACACCAGATTTTTTTTAAGCAGGAAAGATTACTCTTAATGAATGAATAGAAATAAATTGAAATATCTTCAGTGCCCTATTTAAAAACATAGATCAAAGTTAACACTAATTATACTTTAAGGATTCATAAGAGGAGTCATGTGATGCGACCGGGAGGTAGTACCAGCAGTGGGGGAAGAAGTTCGCGTCGATATGAGTGTGATTGTTGTGATGCTACATTTACCAGACGTGAAAGATTAGAACAACACAGGCATGTTTAACACCATATAATATATTGTATAAAATCATAGTTGTACGAAATAGTTATCAATATTTAGTTGTTGCAGATCAGAAACACATCGTGGATCTTTAACAGTTCAGTGTGAAGTCTGTGGCAGAGGTTTTGAGGACGAGGAACAACAGAAAAAACATGCAGCTACACACACAGCTGATGAAAGGGCTGGTATGTTTCATCTTCTTGATATAATGCTCATTTTATTTATATTGGCTGTAATGATGTGTTGATTTATCGAGCACATCACATTTGATTACAGGTAGGTGTACAGTTTGTGGTGAAATTGTTGGAGGATGGGAGCAACTGCGTAGGCATAGAGCAATGCATACAACTCCTCCTACTCATGCTTGTCCGCTTTGTCGTAAAGCCTTCACTTACGTTCAATCACTTTCCAGGTTGGTTACCAAACCCATTTGTATTCTAGTCACTGCCCATTGACAATGTCATCAGATAGTTATCATTTATGTATAGTGTACACCCATCCCTCGATTTTCGTAATTTTAGTTTTATTCGGTTTTGCCAAATGCACATTTTTTTTAAATTCATCATTTCACATTTATTTACTGCTAAGAATGTGAGAGAAGTTATTCAAGAAGCTAGAAAACTGGAAAATATAGTGATAAATATCTACCCCAACGTTGAATGTGCTTTAAAGATTCAATAGCTAAAAAATATTTACTTATTTATAATTATGCAATATGAAAACATTCACAAAGAGATGACTAAAAATAAAAAAAAAAACGAAAGTTTATTTAAAGATTTTTTTACTAACAGTAAACAGGTAGTGTTCTTCTCCATATGAACCAGAAATTTTAAATATTTCTACTGATAATGATAATTCGAACCAACAACAATTATGAAGATAAAAACAGTTGCTTTAGAAGACAACAGTGATAATTCCGAATAAAATAATTTCTTTTTTCTTTTATTATATTTTGTAGGTATGTGTGTATATCTGTATACATATATGTTACGTCCAATTATTGTAACTCACTCTTGCACGAAAAAAGCAATATTTTGCCGAATTCGTGAAATAGATAATGAAGCGGTAATATTCACGAAATCAGCAAAATACCTGGTATGGTATGGTATTCGTCAAAATTCGCCAACCAGAAGTGGTAGTTTACTCTTGAATGAAATTTCGTGCGTGCGTTATTTGCGAAACCGTGCATGTTTACGTTTTTTGTGGCTTGTGCTCCGATATGGCCAAATTTTGTATTGACCAAAATTTGTATTTTGACTTTTAAATTTTTTTTTCATTACTCTTTATATTCTCCAAATACACACATGGATAAAGTCGTGGGTTAGCCAAACTCAATTTTTTTGTCAAATATTCAATATTGATATGGTATTTTTAATTTTATTTTCAGACATTTACTAAATCACTCCAAGGCAGTTTACAAGTGTGTAGTATGCAAGACTTCGTTTGATGATGCAAACGCTCTAGCATCACATCTTAACAGTCACCTGGATCGGTACAAACAACTTAAGACGTAACACTCATGGACGAATTATTCACCTGCTCGTGGCTTGTGTATGTGTTTCGGGGTATATGCAGAATATTATGATTTTAGAACATTATTGAAACACTTTAATCATTAAAGTTAATACATATTATATGCTGAAGACAATATTTATTTTGGCCTTCGAAAGTGCGTCTTCTACCTGTACATATATTTCGTTTTCAACGAATCTTAAACAGAGCGATTATTTTTTTTTTTTTTTTTTAAGTTAGAAATTTTTTTTATATAGTGGTTATAACTTCACCTTGATTGATAAATGTTGGCTACTGAAGCTTTTTTTATTATTTCATTTCATAGAAATGAATTTATTATTATTTTCGAATAGAATTCCTTGTGCTACCCAACAATACAAAAAAGTTTTTAATGTATCGGATACTGAACAACTATTTCTTTGAAGAAATACATACTGCTGTTTTGGTTTATTTGTGTTCACTAGCACATACATATTATGTATTAGATTATATAATAATAGTTGTAATGAATTCTTGTATACTAATAGATATACCTTTTTGTTTTATAATGTATATATTAGTGAAGAAGCAATTTAGACAAAAATATTAATGTGCACACTTACTTCATATGTAGTCAGTCATGTCTTAATTTTACAAAACCTGTATTTTCAACGTTTCAAAGGAAGAGTGCTGATGATGGCAAAAAAACTAGGTGAATTTCGAATTATTAAGGCTTGTTTGTACCAGTTGTGTTTTATGTTATGTAACTTATATTTTTACTTTATCCATATACGTAATATACATAAATAAAGTATTGTTCTTAGGGATAGCAACATAAAGAAACATTATTGTAAAAAATATTTATTTTTTCGAGTCTTTATTCCTATTTATGACGCACAGGAGGGTTGCCACCTATCCCGAAATGGCCTGTTACATATTGTTGTAATAGTTACGCGCGAGATTTTAATGGTTATAAACTCACCGTAGCAATGAAATAATTTTTGCAATTCCCTTCGTTCAAGAGCTGTTAAAGACCTTCCTACACTATTGCGGTCAAATTCAGTGATGCAGTGGCGTTCACTACTGTGCACTCTGACGTGGTGGCGTTTTGAGTTTTACATGGTGATGTTCAGCTACTAATACAGCCAAACCTTTTAATTTAGTATTGAAATTACGCCTTCGGCAGATATCATCCGTTTCGAAACACGCATTGTCTGGAGCTAAATTTAGAAAAAGTTGACAGTAAAGACTTGTGGCTTTAGTGTACTTAAATTTAATAAGTATATTTACCATATGAGTGACAAATATATTGTTTTGAATATATTATATGATTGATAAATATGTTGTTCTTATATTATATAGTGAATAAACAATTTAAGTAATAATTTTTAAAACATTTTACAAGAAAATCACATGAACCTAATCTCGGCTTTTGATAGAGAGGGTAGGACTGCTGGTGAATATCGAAGTTTTTTTGAACCAAAGTTTGGTCTCAGCTAGAATTAAATGCCTATACATATCTGGACATAATATGGTCCATACCTTCCGGTTTGTAATGTTGACCCAGTCAAGGAAATAATAAAAAAACCCGTTGTTGCAATATTGGTAAATAATCTTTTTTTTTTACTCCATTTGCTAAATTTTACACAAAAAAATTTCGACTGAGGCGAATTTATATTAGAGTTTTGTAAAAAATCTAGTGATTTTCTTATGAAATTTAAAGTAATCTATATATATAAAAATCAATGTCTGTTTGTCTCTTATAGGCTCCTAAACCAGACTTATATTATAGACTTATTGTGATTATGCCGGGGATGGTTCCTGTGAAAAAAAATCGGGGAAAAACGGGAACGGGATCGGGCATTGCAACGCATGCCGGGTCAGCTAGTCTATCTACATCTATATATATAAAAATCAATGTCTGTCTGTTTGTCTGTCTCTTATAGGCTCCTAAACCACTCAACCGATCGCGATGAAACTTTCAGGACTTATTGTGATCATGCCGGGGATGGTTCCTGTGAAAAAAAAATCGGGAAAAAACGGGAACAGGAACGGGCCTGCTCACGCGTCAGATAACGTACTCGGAACGGGAATGGGCATTGCAACGCATGCCGGGTCAGCTAGTTTAGATATAAAATGCTCTTATGCAAGAAAATATTTCGCCTGCAGTGTATTTTTTGCCCAAAAACGAAATAATTTTTTAAAAATTGTACAAATATTTTTCCTTAAAAAATTTTCCTCATAAAATCCTTCAGTATCCCAGTTTGAGAAAAAAATAATATGGTAAGTCTAGCTTTAACTCTTGAATAAAATATAAAATTTTGTTTTTTTTTTAACCTTATAAATTAATCTTCAAGATAGCGTAAAATTATAATCCTTATTGCAATAATGAATTACAACAAAAAATCATCAAAATCGGTCAACTAGAAGGGGTAGTTCTCTGAATATGGTGGTGAGCACGAGCACAGATTTGCGAAAAAATTTCGTTTATGGCGCATTTTTTGTGTTAAAATATGAAATACTTCAATTTTGATATATGTATTTGAAAAGTATTAAATTAAAATTTATTAGAATCTGAGACGAGAACATATGTATTTCCAAATGGTGGCAACCCTTCATACCAACCCAATTTTTAAGGTTTTCCCAAATCATTTAACTTATGATCTTATTAAATTTAGCAGTTATATTGTATTTTTATATTATATTTACGATTGTAATACCTTTTCTTTTCCAAAGTGTAAATTTTATATTGCTGACTGGGTATTGCGATTTACATCAATTGCATTCAATTAAAAGTAAAAATAAATAAAATTCACTTTACGAATGCATATCGCTTCCTCAGAGCACAAAGTGACATGTTCACGGTAGCAGTTTTAATGTTTGAACTGGTCATAAATCAGGGGACTTCATATTAAAATGATAATAGTACATATTTTAATCTAGATTTATATGTAGATGCTATTTCATTATTATTGAATTTACCCAAGTAATTTTTCAAATTACGTGCAAAAAGTCTGGATTTGTCACTTGTGTGCTCCAAGAATATTAGTAAATGTGACATCATTCGATGTGCTATTTGATGGCACATCGAATGATATAGAATAATTAAAGAGGAATAAAGTTTCATTCATAACTTATTTTCACGAAATCATGGACATGTTAACTTTGTGCTCTGAGGACGCGATTTATAAGAAGACAAAGATGATAAAGTGCATTGCTGAAAAACTCTAAATATGACAAATTTCTTAAGTTTAATTTGTTTGATATGTATTTTCGTAGTGCACCTTGTGATGTTAATACATTTCCAGTCAAAGAAGTAGCTTATCCATTTTTTATACATAATTTCCATATTTGTGCTTATGATGTATCCTTTAAATCCAGAATCTTCTTGGCACTTTACATAGTTTATAATTTTGAGATATTTATTTTCTTTCATTTATCTTTTTTTAACAATTTTATTTTGCTTACTTATATACACATACAAGTGCAATATCTATTTTTAACGTGAAATTAAATTAAAAAATAACTTATTTATTTATTTACGTTTACTTATAAATCATACGAAATTTTGAGATATGTATGTATGTATGTATTGTAATTTTGCTTTTGTTATTCATAGACAATAGTAAAATTCGTTGTGTTTTCAATGGATATTCGAAATGTACTAAGGATATGTTAATAACATTAATAAGTGGACTTTTTCAAGCATATGTATGCAAAGTAAAGTTTATTGTTTGTATATTAGAAATTAAATCAAAATTTATTTTTATTGTGCATGTATGTGTGTATAGGTGTATTTATTAAATATTTATGGATATGTATGTGATTTTATGGCATAATTTGTTGATAAATCATAATAAACATTGTATTATGTGCATTTACTTTTATTTCATGCTTTATTTATAGTAGAAAAACTGTGTTCATTTGTGATTTATAAAGTCAAGTTATAAACTAAATACCAACTGCCCCCTTTCCACTTCCCCCTTCCAATCCTTCAATACAAAATACTGGCAAAAACTACTACTACTACTATGAATACAAAAACTAGCGAAGAAAGCATAGAGTACGGTGCCATCAGCTCCAGTGGCAAGTACGGGCTGTACACATCAACTGTCACCGGATCCAGCCAAAATCTTACCATTTAAAAAGGCTCATTCAAAACGATGTATCATTGGAGCGATCCGGTTTTGTCCCAGACACACAGCGCCGTAAAATCTTGCCGTGTGAAAGGGCTCTTAGAGCGGTTTCACAGAGCACGGTTTGTCGCGGCTCCTTTGTCAACCGCGCCGTACAACAGGCGCCGACAAAGGAGCCCGGACAAACCGTGCCCTGTGAAACCGCTCTTACACCTTACGTGAAGTTAATAGATATGAAATTTCAGCTTAATAGTTTCGGAGAAAACATATGTACACACATACCAACTATAGTCACTATAATTATGTACATATATGACTACTGTGAAAACTATAGATATGAATTTTCAACTTATCGGCTAAGTAGTATCGGAAATATTGCGTGTTAACAGGATTTTTTACTTTTCTACAAGAAATTTTTTTTTATTTAATACTTTTTATTTAGACGTATCTAAATAAGTCTCGTCGCAGTCGAAGATGTACTCAATGGACTATAGCAAAGTTACAGTTTGCTGCGAAGGTTCATTCTTCACTCGGTTGTTCATTGGATTCAAACTAGTAGTCCTAAACTCAAATGATTTTAAGTATAATCGTATCGGCTGTCGGCTGTCATCGTTCGTATATGGGAGCGCCGAGGTCGTCAAGGTCAAGGTATACCATAGCAGGGAACACTTGGAAGGTTATAAGACTATTTGCCCTGCTCTAGAAGTAAATCATTGATGTATTAACGTAGTTCAATTATTGGCCAATTTCATACATACTGACGTTTCAATATGTCAACAATGCACATATACACGCTTCTCCAATACACTCTCAGGGAGGGGATTGTCAAACGGTGGGAAGCACTTTTGTTGGTACCCCTACTTCCAGCGGGGATATAACAGACAAGAATTGAACTTATTCTTATTAGACTTTATCAGTTTCTACATTATTCCTATTAGATCCATTATCCGTTTTCGATATTTTCCATTCGGTCATAATGAATTCGTTCTTATTGGATTCGGCCATTTCAACAGTTACTGTAATCGGGCACGATTGAGCAATGGTAGCATTTGTAGTGATTTCGGTCGTAGTATGCTTAGAAAGCAGAGTCGCGACTCTGCTAACGTTTTAATCATCTGTCAATGACAAGTAAAACTTGGATATTAAATGGAACCATCAAATGACCGCAATCATGCAATTTTGAAACCAAATGAAACTGCTTACATTATGTAATTTGAGGAAAATAATAGTTACTTCGATTTGTCGAATTTTGTGATTGTAAGTATTTGGTGTTTTAATTTCACTCAGAAATTCACTTTCATTTTGTGTCGATTGATATTCGATGTTTCAATTTCCAGATATTAAAATCGTCAAGAAGTCTCAAGGATTACCAAATTCCACCTGTTGCATACATAACCTTAAAAACATGTCCCAAATATCTGATCTATTGGCGATTATCAGGGGCTTACGAAAGGTGTTAGAAGCTGGTGCTAAAGTTCAATCTGAAGGATTACTCAGTAAATGGCATAATTCTACATTCAAAAACGCATCAGGTGAATTTTGTAACACTCAACAGAAAATATTCACATCCAAAGAAAATCAACCAAACATCAATATAAAAGATAGTCTCGAAAGCTTTCATGCTGTAGCTCTTGGTATTCGTTCATATTTATTACCGTTGGAAGCGCCCCAACCCGTTACAAATCTTCCCAAAGCCGATATAGATGAATTGAACAATAAGTTTGAAAGTATTTTTGATATATCCAATTTTGAAAATTTTATGATTGACAATGCTAGAAGAGAAGATAAAAAAAAGGATGTTTCTTATTCTTACTATAAAAATGTTGAAATGGAGAAGATTGAAGAGAGCTCTAGTGACGAATCGAACAATACATCTCATAGTACATATGTAGTTTTTGATAAAAGCAATGATGTTCAAGATCCACAGATCCAAAATGTTACATCAGAAAGTAAAAGCATTTCTAATAATAAACCTGATGTCTATACAATAAAACAAACTGATGTTAGCAAAATTAATGAGAACTTTCAGAAATCCTACACAAGCATAGAACTAGATCTGGAAAAACCCAAAAATAATATTGTTAGAGTTAAAACATTGAAAGCGAAACCGAAATTGAGTGAAAATTCCAGACAGAGAGCAGTACCTTCTTCCCGTATTGGACGTATGTTTGCTTTTGGCTCACTTGCGGCTGGACTTGGCGTTGGTACAGTAACTGAATATGCCAAATCAGCCATCAGAGGTCCTTCAAAGATAGGAAAAACTGAAACATTGGGCGATATGTTTTTATCGGCTGCAAATGCTGAAAGAATTGTTGATACATTGTGCAAAGTACGCGGTGCAGCCTTGAAGATAGGGCAGTTACTAAGTATTCAAGATGAATCAACGATGTCACCAGAATTGCAAAAAATTTTTGAAAGGGTTCGGCAGTCAGCAGACTTTATGCCAAAGCGTCAAGTGGAAAAGATGATGAATTGTGAATTGGGACCAAATTGGAGGGAAAAATTCGCCATGTTTCATGATAAGCCATTTGCTGCTGCTTCAATCGGTCAAGTTCATTTGGCTACGTTATCTGATGGAACTGATTTAGCTGTGAAAATTCAATATCCCGGAGTAGCAATGGGAATCAACAGCGATATTGACAATTTGGTATTGGTTTTAAATGTTTGGAATGTTTTCCCCAAAGGATTATTTATTGATAATATCGTTGAAGTTGCGAAACGAGAACTTGCATGGGAAGTAAATTATGTAAGGGAAGCTGAATGTACGCGAAAGTTTAAAAAACTCCTTGAACCTTACGAAGAATATTACGTACCTACTGTTGTTGATGATTTGAGTTCCCAGCAAGTTATAACGACCGAGCTTATCGAAGGACTTCCTCTCGATAAGTGTTTTGATATGGACATTAAAACTAGAGAAACCATCGCATACAGAGTTATGCGACTGTGCTTATACGAAATGTTTGTTTTCAAATATATGCAAACTGATCCAAATTGGTCCAATTTCTTTTACAATCCTTCTACTGATAAACTTATTCTCTTAGACTTTGGAGCGACCCGTGAATATTCAAAATCATTCATGGACAATTATATAAAAATTATAAAAGCAGCTTCTGATGGTGATTCTGAAGAGGTATTATTAATGTCAAAAAGAATGAAATTCTTGACTGGTTATGAATCAAAGATTATGGAACAGGCACATGTTGACACAGTTATGATAATGGCTGAAGTATTCACGCCTAAAGCTGGTAGAAAATTTGATTTCAGCTCACAAAGCACAACTCGTAGAATACAAAAAGTTGTGCCTACAATTTTATCTCACCGACTGTGTCCACCACCAGAAGAAATATATTCTCTGCATAGAAAATTATCGGGAGTGTTTTTATTATGTTCTAAACTTAAAGTTGAGATGGATTGTAGAGACATGTTTCAAGATATTTATAACAATTATCAGTTTGATTAGTATTTTTCTAATTTACCTTGTTAATTGTTCATTTTTATACATAACACTTGGGTACATTAAAAGAATAATACTATTCATGACATATAATGCTATATAGAGCTTGTTCGTATTAGATTAACAAATTTTTCTTAGTATGAAACGCTATACATACATACATACATATGTATTTACAAGCGACTGATGCACTGCGATTGGTTGAGTTCCGAGTGCTCATATGGTGTTCTCAAACTATGAAAAATTGCCAAGTTCCGAACAAGCTCTACCTGTACATTGGTCAAGTTGGTTTATTTTTTTATCTAGAGTTAAAAATGCTGGTGTGGTTGGTTGATATCCTTGTACTTAAAGTTGAAAATTAATTTTTAGAATGGATGTATGGCTATAAAATCATTTTTCAAACTCATTTGTTTGTTTAAATTATATAAAATTATACGATCACATCTGCATTCGAAACAGTCGCCCCACTGACTCTAACCACGTCTTCACATATCGCACACCTAGATCTAAACAATATCAACTCAAACAAAACAGTATCAGGAATGACAAAAAATTTTATGTCATGTCGCAATATGTTATATGTGATTGAAGTTTACTGTTTTTTTTTTACGAATGGACAATGCATATTGAAGAAAGTTCAGATTGAAACATTTCATACAAATCGTCAAAGTAAGTTGGAAATGGGATTTTTTGAGTTACTACAGTTTTGTACAACACATTTTAGTTATTTTTTTTCCATCATTTGAACTTGAAACGGTTTTGTTGATATTTTTTGACTTGATTCACTTTTAAATGGGCAAAATGTATAACTGCCAATTCAAAAAAAGTGTAATTTTTTATTTTAGTTTCATTTGGGTCGAATGATAAAACAATGGATTCATAGAAATATAGTTTTTATTAAGTACTAGCTGACCCGGCATGCGTTGCAATGCCCGATACCGTTCTCGTTCCAGATACCGATCCCGTTCCTGTTCCTGTTTATTGCCCGTTGATAATCAACGCCCGCTGAATTTTTAATTTTTTGGATTTTTGGATCTGGGGGCTGGTAAGGGGCCGGCATAGCTTTTCTGGAGTGCAAAAATTGTGCCATAGGGGTGGGGGAGGGGTCTGGGGGGTGGTGAGGGGCCGGCAAAGCTTTTCGGGAGTGCAAAAAAGGTGCCGTAGGGGTAGGGGAGGGGCCTGGGGGGTGGGGAGGGGCCGGCATAGCTTTTCGGGAGTGCAAAAGAGGTGCCGTTGGGGTAGGGGAGGGGTCTGGGGGGTGGTGAGGGGCCGGCATAGCTTTTCGGGAGTGCAAAAAAAAAGGTGCCGTAGGGGTAGGGGAGGAGTCTGGGAAGTGGTGAAGGGCCGGCATAGCTTTTCGGGAGTCCAAAATGGTGCCGTAGGGGTAGGGGACGGGTCTGGGGGGGGTGGTGAGGGGCCGGCATAGCTTTTCGGGAGTGCAAAAAAGGGGCCGCTGGGACTTGAGAGGGGTCTGGGGGGTGGTAAGGGGCCGGCATTGTTTTTCGGGAGTCCAAAAAGGAGGCCGTCGGGGTAGGAGGGGCGTCTGGGGGTGGTGTGGGAGCCGGAATGGCTTTAGGGGGTTCAAAAAATCAAAAAAAAAAAGTTAAAAATGTTCAAAAAAAAGTCCAAAAAAAAAGTTTAAAAAATCCAAATAAACCGAAAAAAAAAAATTTTGCCCGATACCGTTACCGTACCGTTACGTTTTCTGACGCGTGAGCAGGCCCGTTCCCGTTCCAGATCCCGGTCCCGTTCCCGATCTTGTTCCCGTTCCTAGTACGTTATCCGACGCGTGAGCAGGCCCGTTCCTGTTCCCGTTCCCGGTTTTTTCCGATTCCAGATCCCGTTCCCGTTCCTAGTACGTTATCTGACGCGTGAGCAGGCCCGTTCCCGTTCCCTTTTTTCCCGATTTTTTTTCACAGGAACCATCCCCGGCATGATCACAATAAGTCCTGAAAGTTTCATCGCGATCGGTTGAGTGGTTTAGGAGCCTATAAGAGACAGACAGACAGACATTCATTTTTATATATATAGAAGATGAACAGTGTAAATGTTGATGCCGTAGCAAAAGGCAAGCCGTTGTTTATATGTACACAATGCTTTATAATCCCAATTGCCAAAAAATTGCCAAGTCTTGTAATTGATATAGGGAGTAAGACGAAACTTAGGAAAAGTTTTAGAAGCGCTGAAGCTCCGCCCCATGGGAGGAGTCCCATGAAGCAAGTCCTCTCGCCCGTGGATAGTTAATACATTGATGGTCAGTTCGAGTGATTTGCTATTTGTCGGTTCTCACTCGGAAGGTACGGAGCCCCTTTAGATCGAACGTTTGACATCTCGTCAGTGAAGTTTTTTGACGAGATACGGCGATGCATCACATCTTGAAGACTCTGTTGACCCTCAACTGGTCATTCGTTTGTATGCAATTATGACGTCGATACCTCGGGCACTCTTATTTCCGAATTACGGCCGATACGATTACAATTTGAGGTTAAAATTCTCCAAAATGTATTTCATTCGTCGCAATAACGGAAACAATACAACCAACTGAACCTCGGATCTCACATTGCCGATCACATTCAGCTCTTCGTGTAGTCATTTGGGTCCAAATAATATTGCGACTCTTGAGGCACCAATGTATCTGTATCAGTATCAGCCGTCATAATTCGTGGACGACGGAGCGCCCATCAAAGTGATGTGACATGTGATCTGACCACTTCAGATTAAACCAATGTAAACATACACGATTCACGCTCGGCGAAGCGCCCGTTCGTCTACGTAGAGTCGTAGACGAACTGGTCTTACGTGATAGCTGATACGATTACAATTTGAGGTTAGAACAGCGAAGCCACTGGATTTGAAGCCATTGGATTGTTGCCGATTGACTTTGCCGATATTGCTTCTAGACATCTTCGACTGAGACGAGACGAATTCTCAAGGTGAGTCCGTATTACTATCGGAGAATTCACAAGTTGTACGACAGGGGAGCCCCGAGGTCTAAGCGCTGGGTGCTAATCTCGGTGAGGAACTAACGGTATGCTTACATTTCACAGGGTGGCAACGCATTGATGATAAAACAGAAGGATTGCCAAAACCAGAATGAATTACCTAATAACCAACGTTATGAAAGTTGGAACAGAGCATTGTGGATATAGGTAGCTCTACTCGGGCAGAAACATATTGTACGTACAACAGCAGATCGTCAACAATGGGATTATTATTAATTGATCATATGCGAATAATGTTTGGTATTTTGGTAATTGGTATTTTATTTTATGGTATTATGTCCAACCACGTCTCTCTCTCCCAAGTGTTCTGTAAAAAAGTGCTCTATGTTTGATTACGATAATAATGAATTGGATTACCGAGAGACTGTCTGTATATTACCCGATATGTTGAACGTGAATTTATTAACCTGAAAAAGCGAAAAGTTCAAATTTCATTATAAAATAATTGTTTAGTCAACTTAAGGGTTGTATTCTTATATGGGACGTAATTGCTCGCACTTTGAATTTTATTATAATCACTGGAACTATTTTAATTTTACCATCGGTAAAATTTTCAATGAAAATATTTTGCATATTTGTCCGAACGAATAATGTTACAAATGTATATTACTTGTAGTTATGGAGCAACGATTGAATAATTGTATTACTACCCATACCCCTACCAATACACTTCTTTATCATATGTAAACACATATTGCCTTTTAAAACAATCTCTCTATACATATTTATCATAAAAATGTATGGATTAATTGCAGCTCGATATAGAAGAACACTGATACATAATGTAAATCAGTCAATTTTTGATGTGATGCTCGCTGGAACTCAAAGGACTCGCTAATCTCCGCGTGGGAACTCACGCAGAACTCTACTCGGGCAGAAACATATTGTACACACAACATCAGATCGTACTATTAATTGATCATACTAATGCGAATAATGTTGTTTATACCTATTGGTCCAAGACAGTTTCTAACACTATTATCGATGCTCTAAAATTGGCTTATTATTTTTATTAATGTACGTATGTACATACATACAATCCACTTTCGTTGTATTAAAATATGAACTTATATTTTGGATTGTTTTCATGTTTCTGTTTCTTAACACCTTCGACTGCGACAATGAATGGGTGCGCTTTTCTATGGGAAAATTCACATTATTATTAATTGATCATATGAATGTGAATAATGTTGATTGTACATATAGGTTTTTTTATGAGTTTTTTGTATTAGATTATGCATTTTTAAATTATAAACTCTGAATTATATTATATTTGGTTTTGTTTATTATTCATGTAAAACTCTGAATCAAAATGTGTACATACATATGTATATATATGATTTTGTCAATTAATAAATCAATCGTTTGCTAGTAGTTAACATTGGCTATAATTTGTCTAAATTAATGTTTATGAATGAAGTCCGATCTGATTCAATGGTATACAATCATATTAAAGTTCTAAATTACTGCCATCTATTTATAAATTATTTTACATAAAAACATTTTTCAAAAAACAGGTAGAGTGAGTATGTACTTTGAAATACATATGTCATGCTGTTCGCATAATTATTATACTCGAACACAAATGCAAGTATATTTTTATAGCGAAGATATTCCTAAGCATTTGTTTCGTTTTTTAATGACAGACAAATACGTACATACATATGTATAAGAACTTTCTGGAGAAAACGATTACTGTAAAAATCAGCAGAGGGCTTAAAATTTTGAATAATAGGGGTGTCGGTATATTCGACTAATATTTTTTTTAAATACACTAATCTAGATTCTTAAGTTTCAATAGCAGGGAGAAAATTGACGACATTTTTACCCTCTAGTCCAGCGTTTCCCAAACTGTGGGTCGCGAGCCGATCTTTCTATTACTTTCTATTACTTCTATTACTTTTTTATTAAAGTCTGGAATTGAATTGATTAATTGTTTTTCAATACTAATCATGCATAAAGCATTAAGGCGGCCTTGGTTCATTGTGTTTCTTTGGAAAGTTTTAACATTATTTAATGTTGAAAAACAGCGCTCGCTCTCTACAGAAGTCATCGAAATGGTGCAAATAATTTTGAGTAGTTTTATTGATTCAGAAAACACATCATGTAATTTAATCATCACATCATTAATTTAAAAATTTAATCATTTTTACTGAGTCTACGCTTCTGGACTGAAATTGTTTGAATAAAATTTCGCAGTGCGGCATGAGTGTGGAGAAAAAATTGAGCCAGTAAATAAATTCTTTGTTATTGAGGTATGACAAAAGCATTTCGGCGAGATTGTAGGTGTTATGATCTGGATCTGATTGCATTATTGATTCCATGCAACATTTTAAAGGCTCTAAATTTGTATTTATTATGTCTATTGTGCGTGTGTTAGAGTTCCATCTGGTTTTGCAAATAGCCGGTATTCGCCTCTTAACTATTTCTTTTAGAATATCGGATCGGGCAAAAAAGTTCGGGAATGCATGTAGATGAAAAAAAAATTTTTTAATTGTGCTATTTATGGACGCACTTTTCTCTAAAATTAAATTAAGCTGGTGTGAATAGCAATGGATATAAAATGCACCTGGGAACTTTTTTCTCAGAATGGCTTGAACACCTCCCATGCTTCCGCTCATAACCGATGCACCATCGTAGCTTTGTCCAATCAGCTTATCCTTCTCTATTTTCAAGCCATCTAACTCCTGAATTATTTCTTCTGCTATGCATTGTGCAGAATGATTTTTTGGACACATAAACTTCCAGAACCATTCATATATGTTTTCCAAATACACATATCTGATTATTAGGACCAGCTGTTGGTTTGTAGAACGATCTGTTGTTTCGTCGGCTTGAATCGAAATGAAATCAGATTTTCTTATTTGTACTGTGATTTCTTCCCTGCAAACTTCTAAAATCGCATCTAATATATCGTCCTGAATGGTGTGCGATGTGCCCTTAAAGACTGACGCGCTGGACAAATGTTGCTTCATGGCCTGGTCTATTTCGGCAACAAAATTTATTAGTCCCTTGTAAATTCCGGGATTTAAGGAAGTTTCTTTTTCGTCGTGACCCCTCAGGGCTGGAATAAGTTGGAATGCACCACAAAATTTTACACAGTCGATTAATCGACTTAAAATATACCGATTTCGGTCGACTCGTTCATTAAACTCCCTTATTGTCTTGCGATATGCAGAATCGAGCGACTTACGTATATCTTAACGGCCGATGGATGTCAATTGCATTTAATTTAATATGTCCACTTGAGAGGAAGAATGTTTCTTAATTTTAATTGACAAATGTGCTAAATCATCCACACCCGATTCACACAAAGCAGATTCACCACCAGCGAAAATAAGGCATGGAAAACAAAACAATTTGTTGGTATCTACACATCCACACAGCCATGATGTTTTACGACAGCCACGATGTCGAATTTTATTGATAAAAATTATGAGTTTAGAAAAATATTATAACATTGAGTAACAATAATTTTTACAATAATCGTTTTCCATAATTCTCCTTCCACGTTCTTATACATACATATTTACACGTAATATCTGTCATTAATGGGAGACCTGAGCCTGGTGGAAACATAATTTATCATAGCGAAGGCGAATGGTAGACAAACTCACGCGCATCTCACTATCAATATTAATAAGTATCGACCGATATTTTGACTTCATTGCCTTTAAGGATGAAAAGCAAAAGACTGATTAACACAAGCATGATGAAAACGGACGTAAAATGTTCAACGCCTTATTTGTAATTGCACGATAATTATTTTCGAGAGAAATCCTGAAGTTATCTATTGGAACATTTTGATATTTTTAGATAAAAATAAAGTATAAAAAATCAAATAAACCCCCGCCTGAATTCGCTCTGGCTGACCTCCTCACCCCATAATTATCAATAATACAGGAACTATTCTTCTCTCAAAATATAAATAAAAATAAAATATATCTATTCTTCATATTAATAAAGTAAGTTTATTTTATTAGAATTAAATTTTTTTAAAGTCGAATCTGCCCACTGAAAATTTTTTTAAAGGGCCGCAGTATTTTGAATTTTAAATTTCTTTAATTTTTAAATTTTTTTTTTTTGAGCCAGGTGTGGTTTAGAGCGTGGGCCCATACCGGGGCTGCGTAGGTCATAACCGGCCTCACCATGGACCTGTAAAGCAATACTTTATTTTTTTGTGATAGTCTGCTCTTCCTCTTGAGGAGAGGGTAGAGCTGTGCGAGGGCTACAGAAGCTGCTCTATGGATATTCCGGTAGTGTGGAAGCCAGCTAAGTTTGTACTGCAGGGTGAGTCCAAGGTATTTCGCTTGTTTCGCCCAGGGTAAGCTTACGTTATTTAGGGTAACCGTATGAAGTTTACTGATTTGACAGTTCCGCCCTGTGGGTAAGAACATGATAGCCTGTGTCTTGGCGGGATTTGCTGAGAACCTCCACCTGTGAAACCACTGTTCTAGGCGGTCTAGATAGTTTTGGAGGAGTCGGTTAACTTCACCGCGTCTTTCAGCGCTTGCAAGGATGGCGGTGTCGTCTGCGTACAGGGCTAGAAGTAGGTTATCACCGTCTGGGCGGGGTAAGTCTGATGAGTATACATATATTAAATAAAGAGGGACCGAGAAGTGACCCTTGTGGGACACCAGCGCGTATTTTGCGTGGAAGTGATAAGGTATTGCCTATTTTGACCATGAATGTTCTGCCGTACAGAAAAGAGCGCGTGATTTTAGTTAATGAGGGCGGGAAGTTATATTTTATCATTTTGTGCAGTAAGCCAGCATGCCACACCTTGTCAAAAGCCTTAGAGATGTCGAGAAAAATTCCTCCTACCGATCTGCAGCGAGAGGTCTCCTGCTTCACGAATCCGACCACCCGCTGTAACTGTTGCACCGCCGACATTCCGGCGCGGAACCCGAATTGTTCAGGAGGGAGGATATTGTGTTCTGCCATATGCATGGACATGCGATTAAGGATAAGTCTCTCCATCACCTTACCGAGGCATGAGAGGAGGCTAATAGGACGGTAGTTCACGGGTAAGGTTGGGTCTGAACCTGGTTTTCGAATCATAACCACGCTGGCCGTTTTCCAAGGTTTGGGGAAGTACTCCTTGCGGAAGGAAGCATTACAGATAGCTGTTAATGAGCTAATCGCATTTTCCGGAAGAATTTTTAGCGCTCTGTTCGGTATGTTGTCGGGGCCCGGGGCCTTTCCTGTTTTTGGGGATCTGAGGATCTTACAGACTTCTATGGGGCTCGCATAGCCGGTAAACGTCTGGGAGTTAGTGGTTTCCGCAAAGCTTTGGACTAGCTTTTCGGTGTTGATTATGGTCGCTGGGTTAGCGTCCGTTCGGTTGATGTCGAATTGGAGTTCAAGACTGTCGGCAAAAGCCTTGGCCATACTCTCCGTTGTATAGACTAGGCCTTCGGTGGCTGATAGGTTTTCTGGGGTTTTACCGGTTGGCTTTTGAAGAATTTGGCCATCCTCCAGAAGGCGTTTTCTTTTACGTTTAACGCTTCTATTTTCGCTTCCCATAGAAGGTTCCGGTGGCTAGAAAGTTCCTCTCGGACTTCGTATTGAAGTTTACAAAGCGCGGATCTGTGGACCGGGTCCCTAGTTCTTTGCCATTTTTTTCTGGCGCGAGTTTTTTTACTAATTAATTGTCTGATTTGTCTCGGAAGTGATTGTTGGGAGCTGTTATCTTCGGTGGTTGAGGTCGTGGCTTTATCGATTGCCACCGTTAGGGATTCCGTTAGATTCTCAACTGCCGCATCAATCCTTGTTTCCGAGTCAAGGTTGGTAGGGTATGTTGTGTTTTGCTCAACTAAATAAACAAAGTAGCCCCAGTCGATTGTTTTGCGATTGAGAGGGTTCACCAGCGGGGAGCTGTTGGTAAGTTCTAGGAGGATCGGGTTATGGTCCGATGAGAGGTCATTATGGTTTATGAGGTTGTAGCCACCTACATAATCTAAAAAAATTACTATATCGAGTACGTCGGCAAATCCGTCAGTGAGTCTGTGGTAGGTTGGCTCGGCGGGAGCGTCTATGTGGAAGTTTAGTTCGGCGGAGATGTCCGCGAGTCGTCTGCCGTTACGGTTACTGCGTCTGGCATGCCAGTTTCGGTGTTTGCTGTTTAAGTCACCTGCTATGATGTTGGGTTTGTCGGGGATTAGAATGTCTGCAAAATCCTCGGGAGCAATGGTGCGGTTTGGAGGATTGTAGACTGCGTGAAGGATTATTGATTTGGATTTTCCGATCCATACTTCTATCGAGGTGCAGTTGAGAGCTTCGGTGAGGGAGGAGTCATTTATGAGATTTTGGGAGAGACAACGTTTTGCGTACACCGCTGTTCCGCCACCTCTCCTTCCCATCCGGTCAGTACGGTATAGGTTATAATTTGCGATACGCGGGTTGGTTCCAGCCGTAAGGTGGGTTTCATTTATTAATGCGACGTCAACGTTGTGTCGCTGCAGGTAGTCGGCTAGTTCCGGTTTTTTGTTTGCGAGTCCGTTCGCATTCCAAAAGAGGATTCTAAGTTCGCGTTCAGCCATTAAATTGGATTAGGGAAGCTAATTGACTTATTTTTGATTCTAGGATTGAGAATCTAGAGTTCATGGAATTAGCTATTTCATTCACGTTACGCGTGAGTCTATCCAGGTCAGTTTCGGAGGAGTGCTCTGGGGAGGGAAGGCCCATCGAGGCAGCGTAGGAGGTAGCCGGAGGGCTCAGTGCTGCAGCGTGGGAGAGGAGAGGCGAGACCAAGCTAGTCGTTGCAGCTCTGCGGGGGGCAGGTTGAGGGGGTTGTTGGGACCCGTTTTGAGAGGGGGTAGGGACATGGGAATGCTTCCTCTTATCCCTATTTCGGCCGTTGTTTGGGTTGAGGGGACATCCTCCGTACGAAGCGAAGTGGTCTCCTTCGCAGTTGGCGCACTTGCGTGGGGGATTTATGGCCTCGCACTCTTGTGTCATGTGAGGGCCGCAGCATTTAATGCATTTTGGTGACATTCTGCAGTTTATTGAGACGTGCCCGTGCTTCAGGCAGCGAAAGCAATGGGGGATGGAGTTACTCCTGCGGAGTGCCTCCACTCTCACTACCTCATTGCAGAGGTATTTTATATTATATATTTCTTTGCCTTTCGGCGTTCGAGGAGACTCGATTAGTATCAAGGGCATTGGGGACTTTGTTGTTTTCCTCATCAGACGGACGACCTTGAGGGGTTCGTGTCCTAAGGACTTGAGATCTTCGGTGATCTCATCGATCGAGAGGTCGGTGTTTACCCCCCTAATAACGGTTTTGAGCGGCTTATCCGAGGCAGCCGTGTAAGTATAGAACTCGTATTTTTGAGTTTCTAGTAGTTTTGTAATTTCTCGGTGCGCCGTTTCATTGTCGGCGACGAGTTTAATAGTGGCCTCTTTGGAGGTGGCCGTGAATTGGAATCCGGCGACAAGGAGCTTACGGCGGATTTCCGGGTATTGTTCGGGTATTGTATTGTTATCCACAAGCCGGGTAGGTACCGGTTTGTGGATGAGTAGGCTACCTGCGTCCGCGGGTAGCACTGGTGAATCGGGAGAGGGGGAGGGTTGTTCCCCGGACAAGTCAGGTGTTAGGTTTTGACTGCTACCTGCGGCATCAGGTGGAGTGGGTGCGGCTGGTGGGGATCTGGGGGTTTTTATACAGGTGCCAGACACCTGTGCTTGCTGATGTGGAGAGTGTGTGTACGTGTGATCGTCGCGGAAAAAGGCGGGAAATTTTACCCCTGCACCTGGGAGATTGGATTTTTTCGGAATCGGGTTCCGGATTCGCGCAGGCGAGCATTTTCGTGGTTTCCCACTTCTCGCAGATCCAGCGCGGGCTGACGATTTGCTTTCTGGACGTCGGACATTCTGTGAACAGAACTCGCGAGCCCCACGGAAATCAGCATCGTGGGCTGGAAGAGATCGTGGGGGGGCCTCTTCGAGGTCTCCGTCAATACCTAAAAACCGGTTGGAAAGTCCCGGTGGAGACCTTTCAAGGCTACGTTGCCTTTGTTTGAAAGCGCGGGAAACTGCTTCGCCGCCTTGGATTTTCCCTGTGGAGGAGAAGTATACCTTGGCGGGGTCGCTTTGGACACCCGCCACTTTCCGGGGTTTACGGCAGCGACCAGAAGAGCCTCCAGCTCCGCTGTCCTTCCCCTTTCGCTCTGGAGCTCGGCCAGAACCCTCTCGATCTCCTTTTGCAGAGAGGCAATCTGCGATAGGTTATCCATTTCAATTAGGAATTGTCACTGCAAACTGGACTCTGCGCAGCTGAATCACTACGCCCTAGGCCGGGGGCCACCATACACGAGCTTCCAGGGGACTCACGCGCACTCAGTAGCCGACCGTGGGAGGATGAAACAGTTAAAGCGGAGAGAGCGTTTCAAGCGACTTTCCCGCTCGGATGACGGACACCCAATCTCACAGTATCTCTTACGGCTAACGTGAAAACTATAGATATGAAATTTAGTCAAAATTCCCGGAGCCGTTTCGGAAATATTCTGTCGTAAACTTTTCGACGAAAAAAAAAAAACCTACTATATATATATATATATATATATATATATTTATTTATAGTTAGTTTTGGACCATTGTGGCTTTACAGGAAGAACCTAATGCGCCACAATGGCCTACATTTGATAAAAAAAAAAAAAAAAAATACATAAAATAATTTACATGTTATATTTTTATGAGTTTTTCCAATAATATTTTTTCTCACTTTTTGCTGCAATCACCAATTCTTTCGCAAGCGAATCCGTATTTTAAAAGTTGGCAAATTCTGCACACGATTCACTATTAAGTCGTATTTGCAATTCCGCCTTTACTAAGTCGATATTCATGTATGTACGTTGGAAGGACGTTCAACGGATTTATGTACACGATGTCAATTTCAATAAAAATAAATGGAATAGTTTCCTCAAAATTTCCGGGAAAATTTAGCATCTACAACCGTAAAAAATTGATGCAGTTCTGATTGTTTGCTCAGGAAACCTACCCAGTGCTATCTACCGAAGCTTTGAAGGTACTGCTCCCTTTCACGTCTTCTTTGTGAAGTTTACTTTTCTACTTTAAATTTAGTTTACTTTACTTTTGAAGTTCATGAAGTTTTGAAATTCTTTTGAAGTCCATTTCATGATATGTATGTTGGTTGATGTGGTGGTGTGCATGCATTTTATTTACTCACGTATAAAAAAAAATAATTTCGTTACTCTTTGTATTCCTCAAATATATGGATAAAGTCATGGATTGGCCACACCCGAATTTTTTTAATTATAATTGAAGGCCTCGGGGCAAGATAGTGCCAACCCTCACTTTGATAGTTTTGAGATATATCAATTTTAAACTTTGTTCAAATCCATAAATCAAAACACGTACTTTTTTGAATACTTTTTATTTTTATTTGCTTTAATGATATATCCTTAATAATACCAGTAACAACAAAATAACAAAACATTTATATATTAAACATAAAATGAAAAAAATAAAATGGTGCATATCAAAAATTGTGGGTTGACACTATTTTCCACCAATTTTTAACATCTCAACTGATTTCGATCGTTGTTTGAATCGTTTTTACTTTATCCTAATCGGATAAAGTATTGTGATCGTGCGAAAATTCGACTTCGAGATTTTGACTGATTTGGATCAAGTATCATCCCCTGATCACGTTTTCATGATTTCTGGAAAATGTCTGTATGTCTGTGTACTATGTGTGTGTGTGTATGTCTGTGTGTTTTCTCCGAAACTATCAAGTCTATCAAGCTGAAATTTCATATCTATTATTTTCACGTAAAGTTTAAAAGCCATAAGGAATTTGGTCAACATCAGTCAACCGGAAGTAGGTTTTTTTTTCGTGCAGAAAATTCAAAAATCCGGTAAAAAAAATCATATTTCCGAAACTGCACCGGGAATTTTCTCCAAATTTCATATCTATAGTTTTCACATTAGCCTTAAGAGATACTGTGATTTTAGTCAACTTCTGACTACCGGAAATGGCAGTTTACTCTTGAACGATTTTTTGTTTTTTATTTTTTTCGACCTTTTAAATATGTGGTATCGTCACAATATTGTAATGTTGTAATTTTGAGAGAAATTGATATTTAAAAAAAAATAAATTAATAAAACTAGTCAACCGGAAGTAGGTTTTTTTTTTTTTGTTGAAAAGTTTACCGCAAAATATTTCCGAAACCGCACCGGGAATTTTCTCGAAATTTCATATCTATAGTTTTCACGTTATTTGTAAGAGATACTGTAATTTTAGTCAACTTCTGATGACCGAAAGTGGCAGTTTTTCCTATTTGAATATATGCCGAAGATCGTATTTTACATACGCGCGCGCACTCAACACAGTGATTCTATGATATGTACATATGTATGTATGTATGTTGGTTAGTGTGGTGGTATGCATGCGTTTTATTAACTTACGTACTTAAAAAATTAATTTCGTTACTCTTTGTATTCCTCAAATATATGGATAAAGTCATGGGTTGGCCACACCCGAATTTTTTTACATAATTAGTTTGATCCATTTTATTTTTAATAATTACACACAAAGATATGACATTTTTTTATATGAAGAGGGAAATAAAATAACTCCGAAATGAGTAAAATTATTCACCATTATTATGACAAAAGATGACACTATTTTGTCGCAAGTTTTTCAAAAAATTTTCATCATTCATTTCAATATTTTTCCGCATAAGTTAAATCTGACGCCACATTTAAATTATATTCGCTGGATACTCCATATGGTAATAAACCCATTCAATCCCATTATTATTATATATATAATAGCCGAAATCCGTCTGTCTGTCTGTCTGTCTGCTGATAACGCTCGCTGAGGAAAAATTGGGAAAAACTTGGCAGTGGGGAGTGGGGTTCGAACCCACGACCTCAGGCTCAAGAGGTATTGCGCTAACGCTCACTCTGTCGCCGTCGGTAACGTATCAGCTACGGCCGCTTGCTAAGAGAGTCCTTTCTTACCTATATACACGCGAACTTGACTGCTGCCTACATACCTACCTACCTACCTATAAAAACTATAATTTTTTTTGTTTTTTTTTACTTACAAAATTATAATTATTATATATATAATAATTAATAATTGTAATATAATAAAAGTAAGGTATAAAAATTTTTTTTTTTTTTTTTGTTTTTGATTTTTACAAAATCACTCTATCGATACTATCGATACTACGGGATTGCTATAATACATAGATGGCGTTATAAAAACTATTTTTTTTTGTCACTTATAACCGTGCGATCAATTAGTGGGGATCTCTATTAAAAAAGCGCTTTACGTAATTTAAAATTCATCGGGCGTTGATATTCAACGGGCTTACACTAGTAGTTGAAATAGATCCAAACATTCATGAAGACACTGCAAGTGCTCAATTATACTTTTCTTCAAATTCATCTTTTGGTTAATGTCTAACTCAGTTCTGTTGAGAACTTCACTGTGAATGGAAATGTTGACAAATCATCTTTCTGTATAGCTGACATCCACAAGACAATTTTTTTTTTAAAACTATTCAATTTATCAGTGGCTGATAATATTGTTTCTTTTCGAGCTTGCATGCTAGAGTTTAATAAATTAAACAAATTAAATATATCATCCAGGTAAGCTAGTTCGGAACACCAGACGATATCTTTAGTTGAGTATAATAAATAAATATGTGAACAGCATGTATTTCAAAGTACGTACTTCAATGAAGAAAAAATTCGAGGGAAATATTTACAATAAATTAGCATTTAATTATGTATCTTGCTACAATTCAGCCAACTATATAGTGTAGAATCGGAGTAAGCTTTCACTTCAGCAGGAGTGATCTGCACTAAAATTAGATCCAGCTTAAATCATGACACGTTAAACATGCTATGTTTTTTAAGGGCTCACTTTAATTCTTCTTTTGAAAGAGAATTATTTAAATATTTTTTGTTTAATAAATAATACGTATATTTTTTTTCTTCATTAAAATGTATTTCTTATAAATTTATACATTTTTTAAATTACCGGTAAGCCGGTAGTAACTTCAAATTTTACCGAATTACCGGTAAACTTGCATGTGCTCAATTATACTTTTCGTCAAATTCATCTTTTGATTAATGTCCAACTCACTTAAGAACTTCATTCCATTCGTGAATGGAAATAATGACAAATCATCTTTCTGTATAACTCACATCCACAAGATAATTTTTTTGGAGAAACTATTCTATTTGTCACTGGATGATAGATAATATTGTATTTTTTCGGGTATTCATGCTAGAATTTAACAAATTAAACGAGGTTAGGCTAGTTCGGAACACCGAACGACATCTTTAGTTGAGTATGGTAATTATGCGAACAGCATGACATATGTATTTCAAAGTACATACTCACTCTACCTGTTTTTTGAAAAATGTTTTTATGTAAAATAATTTACCACTAGATAAATAGATGGCAGTAATTTAGAACTTTAATATGATTGTATTCCATTGAATCAGATCGGACTTCATTCATAAACATTAATTTAGACAAATTATAGCCAATGTTAACTACTAGCAAACGATTGATTTATTAATTGACAAAATCATATATATACATATGTACACATTTTGATTCAGAGTTTTACATGAATAATAAACAAAACCAAATATAATATAATTCAGAGTTTATAATTTAAAAATGCATAATCTAATACAAAAAATTCGGGTGTAGCCAACCCATGACTTTATCCATATATTTGAGGAATACAAAGAGTAACGAAATTAATTTTTTAAGTACGTAAGTAAATAAATCATATACACCACCACCACACCAAACAAAATACATACATACATATCATGAAATTATTGTGTTGAGTGCGCGCGCGTATATAAAATACGATCTTCGGCATATATTCAAATAAGAAAAACTACCACTTCCGGTCGGCGGATTTTAATCAAAACCTTATCAACTCTTAAATTTTATATGATAATTATAAATATAAATTTTCAACTTGATCAATAGGGCAGTTTCTGAAATATTCTGTGGTAAACTTTTCGACAAAAAAAAAAAAACTTACCGGTTCACTGATTTTAATGATTTATTTTTTTCGTAACTAGCAATTTTACTCAGGAGTACAACATTATAATATTGTGATGATAGTACATATTTAAAAGGCCGAAAAAAAATAAAAACAAAAAAATCGTTCAAGAGTAAACTGCCATTTCCGGTAGTCAGATGTTGACCAAAATCACAGTATCTCTTAAGGCTAACGTGAAAACTATAGATATGAAATTTCGACAAAATCGCCGGTGCAGTTTCGGAAATATTCTGCGGTAAACTTTTCGACAAAAAAAAAAACCTACTTCCGGTTGACTAATTTTAATTTTTTTTTTTTTAAATAGCAATTTCTATGAGAATTACAATATTACAATATGGTGACGATACTACATATTTAAAAGGCCGAAAAAAAAAAAAAAAAAAAAATCGTTCAAGAGTAAACTGCCACTTCTGTCAGACGGATTTTGACCAAAATCACAGTATCTCTTAAGGCTAACGTGAACACTATAGATATAAAATTTCAACTTAATCGATGGGGCAGATTCAAAAATATTCTGCGGTAAACTTTTCGACAAAAAAAAAATACTTACTTCCGGTTGACTAATTTTAATGATTTATTTTTTTTAAATAGCAATTTCTTTCAAAATTACAACATTACAATATTGTGACGATACTACATATTTAAAAGGTCGAAAAAATAAAAAAACAAAAAATCGTTCAAGAGTAAACTGCCATTTCCGGTAGTCAGATGTTGACCAAAATCACAGTATATCTTACAGCTAACGTGAAAACTATAGATATGAAATTTGGACAAAATTCACGGAGCCGTTTCGGAAATATTCTGTAGTAAAAGAATTTTCTACAAAAAAAAAACAGTTTTGTTCAGTTTTGAATTTCCATAATAATTAAAGATAGTCAAAATCGCAATGTGAGCAACTGAGTCGGCGGAGCAAATTGCTCAATGCAACTCGCCGCAGACTAGTTGCCCGGTGAGGCCCGGGCCTTACGGCTAACGTGAAAAATATAGATATGAAATTTCGACAAAATCGCTCGAGCCGTTTCGGAAATATTTTGTGGTAAAGAAATTTTAGAATTTTCTACAAGAAAAAAACCCTACTTCCGGTTAACCAAATTCTTTATGGCTCTTACACCTTACGTGAAAATAATAGATATGAAATTTCAGCTTGATAGACTTGATAGTTTCGGAGAAAACACACATACAGACACACACACACACACAAACATAGACATTTTCCAGAAATCGTGAAAACGTGATCAGGGGATGATACCTGATGCAAATCAGTAAAAATCTCGAGGTCGAATTTTTGCACGATCACAATTCTTTATCCAAAATGGATGAAGTAAAAATATAGTTTTTAAATAATATATTTTAGATTTAATGGATAAAAAAAAAATTGTGGGAACGCTATGATGCGTCGCCCCCCCCCCCCCCCTGCATACCCGGTGGCCCCTTTTTGGACTCCCTCAAGCCCCATCGGACCCCCAAACCAAATTTATTAATTTTTTATCAAATAATAAAATAAAAATGCAAAAATTGAATATTTATTATCACAGTAAATTGATATTACAGTTCTCCCCATTATAACACGAAAAATATGCAAAATTTAAAATAATTGTACAGATTGACTATATACATACCAAATTATTGTATTTGTGAAATTGGAATAGAATCAGTAACATTCACGAATTTGACAAAATACCTGCTGTCAATAAATATAATAATCAACAACAAATACAAATTAAAATAGAAAGACAAATGGCTATGGGAACTATCATATTGACAGTAACCTGACAAAAGAGAACAGTGACAAAACAGAACAGTGGAAAAATAAAATATTTATTTTTGTCGTATCTATTTATTAATTAAATACACATATGTAAAACAAAATATAAAAAAAAATTATAAATTAATAAATAGATGCGACAAAAATAAATATTTTATTTTTCCACTGTTCTGTTTTGTCATGGAACCCATTTTGACAGTTGCGTATCTGCAAAATGATGGTCAACAGCAAACAAAAATATTATTAATCAACTTCGATTACTCATTAACTAATTATGAATCAATTTATTAATTAATAATTATTAATCAAATCCCCTGTGAAACAAAAACATAATATTATGATATTAATGTATATCCAAAAATCTCGACATATAAAATATATTTGTATATAAACAATTTTTATCATATAAAATTACAAATTCACTAGCACAAGAACATACATTTTTTAATTTACAATATTTACATATGTATTCAATTTTATTTATTGTAATAAAAAAAAATCGCTGGGAAGGAAATAAAATTATTCATTTTTGCAAATACACAATACAGTCACTTCTCGACTTACGATCATTCGCACTTACGACGGAAAAAAAAAATTTTTTTTTTTTTTACAGTTTTCGTCATACCTCTCGTACGCACGCCCCTGACGTAAATCGAAGATCATGCAATCGATGCGTCACCTATGTAGTTTTAGAAACAATAACAATATGCAGTTAGTTACCTTTGGCTTGTGTACGGTGGTAAATTGTTTATTCACAGTGTAAATTTGGTAAACTAGAGCGCGTAGTCTTTTCGAAGATTTTAAGAAGGAGGGTGACAACTATGACCAAAGTTTCAATGCAAGCTCCGGCTGGTTTGATAGATTTAAAAAACGCGAAAACTTCCATAATGTGAAGATTTGTGAAGAGACAGCAAGTGCAGATTCGAAAGCTGCAGAACTCTTCAAGGATAATTTGGAAGCGATGCTTGAAGGAAATTATATGCAGGAACAAATTTTTAATGTAGATGAAACTGCGCTGTATTGGAAAAAAAATTCCCAACCGAACATATGTACATTCAAAAAGAAGCGAAATGCATGCCCGGTCTTAAAGCATTTAAAGATCGTGCTACCCTTTTGTTGGGTGGAAATGTCGCTGGTTATAAATTGAAGCCATTTATGATATATCATTCCCAAAATCCTAGAGCCTTCAAGGGAATCAGTAAGGCCACATTACCGCTATATTATCGTTCCAATAAGAAGGCGTGGATGACACCATGCCTTTTTGAAGACTGGTTTAACAACTGATTTATTCCAGAAGTAGAGAAATATTGTGATGTGAGGAACTCACAAACCAAGACTTGGTTGAGATTGAGGAACATCGAGTTGGAGAAAATAATGTAATGGAGCTAGAAGAACTCGATGAACATGAAGAACCATCTAAAAATTAGCGCTGAAAGAAATGACTGCAGCTTTTAGCCAATTAATGAGGTAATTGAAAAATTTGAAAATATGGACCCAGACATCGATAGATTTTCGAAGGTACAACGTAACATTCACCAAGCACTTGCCTGTTATAATGAAATTTATAACGAAAAGAAACAACAAACTGTCCAAACAAAATTAGACATGTTTAAGAAAAAAAACTATCACTGCACTCGCTGATAAATATCAAGAACCAGTAATGTACGAGTATATCAGTAGTACAGATGATGACGATAATCCAGAATAATGCTTATAAATATATTATTTATGTATGTAATTATTTACTTATGTTTGTTAACAATTAACAATCAAAAATAAAAGCTACATAACTATAAATGTCTATTATTTTTTATTATATATAAGCCGCCTTGAGGAGAGCACCTGCACCTCCTTTCTCCTCAAGACCCTTACATGAGGCCACCACCCCCTCAACGAATATAGTCTAATGACCTTTCCGTTGGGAACAGACGGTTGTTCAGCAAGGCCGGAACAACCGCGCATCACTGCTAAAATAAATAGAAGAAAACACAAAAAAAAAAAAAAAAAGTTAATTTTTTTATGAAATTCGACTTACGACCATATCGACTTACGACCGAAGTTGCGGAACGGAGCCCCGTCGTAAGTCGAGAAGTGACTGTACATAATATACCTATGTATGTATGTATGTAACTTTCCTCAAATCGAAATTGATTAAAAAAAATTAATTAGAAGTGTTAATTTATTACCTCAGTTGCAGGATAGAAGAATATATTATTTCATAAATTCACATATGGATTATTAAATTAGCAGAAATACTTAGGTTTCATAATATAAATTGCAATTTTAAAAACATCAAAGTGTATAAATCAAAAATCACATTCACTTATTAAATTAGTTAATTCATATTACACATCTTGAGATATTGATAGACCAGTGGTTGGGATGCTTTTACGAGCTAAGAGCCAAATCAGAATTTTTCCACTAATATTGTACTTTTAGATAGGTAGACCATGAGTAAGTACCGAATATGCATTTACAAGTAGATTTATATTGAGAAATTTAAATTTAAAACCTCACCTTATCTATGTATATAGTTGAAAGAAACTGAAATCATACCGAACCTACAAAAAATTTAAAGGCCTACATATATTTATTGGGTCAGTAACTTTTCCGATTTTCGGTCAGTTATTTTAACCAAATGGTGAATAATTTTATTAAACGGTCAGTGAGTTTTATAAAGGGTAAGTACACACTGGTCAGTAAATATATTAAATGATCAGTAATTAATACTTAACAGTAAGTAAATTTATATAAACGTTAATTTTTAGTGAACGTTTTCTCAATATAATACTGACCATTTCCTTGAAAAGTTATTGACCGTTTATTACCAATAGTTGCCAATTAGTTGCCAAATTTAAATTGATTACTGCATAGCATTCATTACCTGGCTTTAGTAGTCGTTCTGGATATATTATGTTGAAATATCATTTTTTAAGGATACTAAATTTATTATTCATCATAAATAATTATAAATTTAATCAAGCTAAAATTTTACCTGATATATCGTCAATTAACAACTTGCCAAACCAATGACTTTATCTCTATATTTTCGAGGAATATAAAAAGTAACAAAAAAACATTTTAAACTGAAAGTCAAAAAGAAAATTTTGCTTGTGCATCCAAATCGGAGAAAGTGACAATAGCTCGCAAAAAACGCATGCGTGATTTACCTGCTTATTAATTATTTATCTGTTTATTAATCTCGTAATAGTATAACATAGTGGTAGGAACATTTTTCTTACTAAGAGTTAAATCAGAAAATATGAAGGTTACACAGAAGATATGGAAAAGCTTATTTATGTATTTTAAAAGTTGGTTAAATTAATGAAATTTTATAAAAATTGTCTTCCAGACACCTTTTGTGGAATGTTTTATTACTTAACGCAAAATTTTCGATGACAATGAGAGTGGCAGGTTATCATATATAAGGACCTCCATGCGGCTCCGGAGCCTCAGGTTCCCGACCGCTGGTTTAACATATCATATAAAATTGCACCTCTGGGGCATATCACACGATCCATGTTGAAGTAATATTGATGGTATTTACAGTATCGTGATAATATTGAGGCGAATCCGGATGTTTTGAAATCTGCGATAATATTGACAATACTAAAATCACGATCCGTATTGAAAGTCTAATATCCCCCAATGATACTTTATAAATCTTAATCATTATAATTTATGTAAACTTAACAAAATAAGGAGTATTGAAAATAAAAATTTAGATTGATAAATAAATAGTTCTAGCATTTTTATATAATTTTAGTATCTCAAATTTTGGATGAATGGAAATTATTCTAGTATTTTTTTATATAATTTTAGTATCTCAAATTTTGGATGAATGGAAATTATTACTGTAATTAAAAATGTGAATATGTATAATAAAATGTCCATGTGTCACTGTACAATGTAGTCTTTATGACCTCTTATACTTCGCAACGAGGCTTTTAACAAAGCGACGAATTCTGTAGGCTGTACAAGAATAGAGACATCTCTGCCGATAGCATTCAAGCGATCTCGTACTTGTGTATCTCCCTACGTAAAATAAAAATTGATTATGATTATAAAAATACTAATAATGAAGCCTAAGATTAATGAATTGTAAATCATACTTTTTTTAATAATAAATTTAAAGGTCTTCCGTTAACCTCTGTTAAAGTTCCAATTGGTATAACACCTGCTTGAGCTGCGGGACCTCCAGGTGCGATTCCTATAATCTCTGCCGATTCCATGATAAGGCCTACGATACATTTGAACTTATACTATAGTACATTTCAAACAAAATTTAAATAAAAATATAAAAATGAAGAACTCACCAAGATCCTGAGTATCAGAATCTTTCTTTAGTGTGTAAACACGACCATGAGGCAATCTTTTTATAACAAGTTCAACCTAAAAAATAAAATTTTCAATAAGTGGTTAATTAATAATGAAATGTTGATAATTTTTAATGTGCACACATAGTATAAGCCAGAAGAAGTATCTTTGAGAGCATGTTTGGCTTGTCTGACACTAGTAATCGGAACACCTCCAACTGTTGATAATCGGTCTCCGATATGCAAAGCGTTGTACAGAAGTGGGTGGGTTCGTTGCTTCCACCCGCATACCCTAAATTCAAAAATTAACAATTATGAATATTATTGAAGTTGTCAAAAAATGTTATATTAAAAAAAAAATTTCATACCAGACAGTACCATAAGCGTCAGCCAATGCCATAGCTTCTGCCGGACAGTCTCCAGTTCGCAGACGAAGACGAACTCCTCCAAGATGTGCCATTTCACCTCGTAAGCGTGCCACTTGTTGTTCCCTCAGGCTCTTAGGTCGTAACAACATTAATGCATTACCTAAAATATATTAAAAATATAGACACAATTCACACAATATATTATGTACTCCTGCATGTACATGTAATCGAAGCTCAGCGCCATAGCGTTCCAAGTAGTGATACTGTGTCGAGACAACCCGGAAATTCCAGGCTTTTTCGCCGTCTCGTGTAATGAGACTTTCAAAAAAATAAATCCCAGACACGAGACATTCTGATAAAGTTTATATAATATTTTGTACATTTTATTTGTTGAAAATAATATCTCCATGGTTGAAAACCATCAAAATGACCCACACTGTGTGAAAGCAGGTAGTAAGCGGAAGAAAAAAAATTCGGGTGTAGCCAACCAATGACTTTATCCATATATTTGAGGAATACAAAGAGTAACCACCATCAACCACCAATCACCACACCAACCAAAATACATACGTATGTACATACATGTCATGAAATTCTGTGTTGAGTGCGAGCGCGTATATAAAATACGATCTTCGGCATATATTCAAATAAGAAAAACTACCACTTCCGGTCGGCGGATTTTGATCTAAACGTTATCAACTCTTAAATTTTATATGGAAATTATAAATATAAATTTTCGACTTGATCAATGGGGTAGTTTCTGAAATATTCTGTGGTAAACTTTTCGACAACAAAAAAAAAAAAAACCCTACTTCCGGTTGACTGATTTTAATGATTTATTTTTTCAACTAACTAGCAATTTTACTCAGGAGTACAACATTATAATATTGTTGACGATACTACATATTTAAAAGGCCGAAAAAAATAAAAAAAAAAAAATCGCTCAAGAGTAAACTGCCATTTCCGGTAGTCAGATGTTTACCAAAATTACAGTATCTCTTAAAGCTAACGTGAAAACTATAGATATGAAATTTCGACGAAATCGCCGGTGCAGTTTCGGAAATATTCTGCGGTAAACTTTTCGACAAAAAAAAAAATAAAAAAAACCTACTTCCGGTTGACTAATTTTGATGATTTATTTATTTTTAAATAGCAATTTCTCTCAGAATTACAATATTACAATATGGTGACGATACTACATATTTAAAAGGTCGAAAAAAATAAAAAAAAAAAAATCGTGAACCCGAAGTAGGGTTTTTTTCTTGTAGAAAATTCTAAAATTCTTTTACCACAGAATATTTCCGAAACGGCTCCGGCGATTTTGTCGAAATTTCATATCTATAGTTTTCACGTTATCCGTAAGAGATGCTGTGATTTTAGTCAACTTCTGACGAGCGAAAGTGGTAGTTTACTCTTGAACAATTTTTTGTTTTTTTTTTTTTTCGACCTTTTAAATATGTATGTAGTATCGTCACAATATTGTAATGTTGTAATCCTGAGAGAAATTGCTATTTAAAAAAAAAAAATTATTAAAATTAGTCAACCGGAAGTAGGTTGACTAATTTTAATGATTTAAAGTGAGAACTCTTCGAGACTAAAAATAGCCGAGGTGGAAAATAATCCCAATGAAAAACGGGTCGTTGTAGCAAAACGTTTGGAAATTTTAGTTAGTAGTTACATAGCTAGGAATACTTTTTTTTCTTTTCCTGCATTTATCTTTTGATACAACTGGTCCCTCCAAAAACGATAGATCGAGGTTCCACTGTAGTTGATAATAATGACGAAAAAAAAATATATAAAATCTGAATACTTTATTTATCCCAGATGTTTAACTTTGAATCCAATTTTCTCGATACATACAACATAATTTGGGCGCACTGGAGCTGAGTCCCTTATACATGTATATTCTTTACTCTATTTATTATTATGAAAATTATTACCATTGTTGTTGTTATTTGAAGAACTACTAACAGATTCAACCAGATTACAAGAACCATCATCTTAAATTAAAAATGTTCGCATTAAATAATGACTGAAAAAAAAAATTGCTATTTAAATATTTAATATAAATAAAAACCTGATGTTGTATGACTTTCACTGAGTGAACTACTTCTGCGTCTGGTTTGTCTTTCTTCTAAACTATCATTGAAAACATTTTGCGAATTCAAACTATTATTGAGACCTGGACGAGATCGATGAGTCTGTCAAACCAATAAAAAATAAATAAAATTGAACATTAGAGAATAATCGATATAATATGCACCTAATGGCGGGATTTGACTGGCTGAATGAAGGAGCATTTGCTCAGTTTGGCCAATATTAACGATTAGTAATGGCAAGCAAACATTCACCCGGGCTATTTAAATGGTACAAAGAGCATGCACACCGGTGGGTAGAACTGCCTGTGACAAACGTTCCAAGATTTTATTACTTGGCCGGTGTATAAATCGATAAAAACGAGTTTTGCTATTTTTATGTTAACATCAGTCGAGCTCAATTGAATACTTGCTCGTTTGCTCTCATCATTTTAATATTCACCCGGTCAAAACCCACCTTACAAACCTTAAGTTCTGCTGCAGTTTTTACTACTGGTAAAATTGTTCTATCATTATGCTCTGACCAATTTCTTCTTAGTGATGACTCCACTCGCATTACCTGTTTTAGCTCCAATTGTTTTCCATGCATTACGTCTTTAGTACTACTCGCCTTATCGTCTGAGGCTTTACCGAAGAGATTGTTAAACTTTACAGCGAAAGCACCATTTTTTCTATCTTCACTAGTTTTGGCATCTGATGATGAGGTACTCGGAGGCGGATCTAACTCAACGTATGAATAAAATTGACTATTTTTCAAAAGAGGCGTTCTCGAAGAATGAGATTGACTCATACTTCGAAATTTAGAAACAATATTCAGTTCAGTGAGACCTCGAGTAAATAATCCATGTTTACCAATTTTGGTAGATAGGTGCAATTTCTCTTGTGAAAAGTCTTCACATTTCTTTAAAACAGTCTGTGGTCTATATTCTGATAGATTGATTTCTTGCACTGCTACAGGTTCCCTAGCATTTTGATCAATATTTATATCATTAATTACTTCATTTCCACTTCGTGTTTCTCGATTATTAGTAATACTTTGAGATTTAGTTGAACTTCCAGGTTCATTTATACTAGAACTTTCAATTTCTTCATTATTTTTCCAGGATAGAAATTCGTAATTATGCGGATTTGATTCATTTTTTTGTTTTGCAGGCTTTTCAACAGCTGTTAATCTTCCTAATGGTTCCTCATTACTGAATTTTTGTTCCAAAGTATTTTCCGACATGACTTTAGCACCCTTAGAAAGCATAAAAGGAGTGAACACACTTTCATAGAATTGATCACTTTTCGCCACCGTAGTTGTTGGATTAATTATTTCAATTGTAGATGAATTATCTTCTACTGGTCTTGGAGTTTTAGGAAATGAAGATACATTTATAAATTTTATAGAATTTAGAGAATGCACAAAATTTTGATCGAACGAGAACTTGTTATTATTTAAAGCTTCATGTTCAATCTCAAGTACGCTGGTGTTTGTCAATTTTTGCACATTGTTCACAAGCGCTTTTGGTAACACAGATGATGACTGTGTAGTTACATTTCTTTCATCACAAATATTTGCCTGAAAGGTGTTGACAGGAGAAAGTCTGCTTGAAGAAATCAATTGGTTTTTAATGCACTTATTTGTGTTATTTTTATTTTTAGCTCCTACAGTCATACTATGTGCGATATGACCATATTCGGATCCAATAGATACTTGAATATCTGAAGAATCATTATTCCTAATTTTCACCATATCATCAGTAGCATTATGCAATTTACTCCAAGATTTTATATCAGAATCATCTGTTATTACTTGTATTTTGTTTATGGAATTACATTGAAAATTTGTAGATACATTCACGTAGTTACAATCTGATTGGTTTTTGTTTCTTTCCAAATTGTGGTTTACTTTTGGATCAATTTTGATAAATCCCTCATTAATAATTACATGATTTAAAACAGATTCATCGTTTTCTCTCAAATCGTTTGATACGGCAATTATTGTAACATTGGAAGCACATGGGGTAGATTTTTGTTCCTTAAAATTCGTCCGTTCAGATACATTCTCTGTTGATTGATATTCAGAAATCGGTATTTTGTTTTGAACAGCTCTATTCCTAGAATTAACAATCCAACGCATGCGTAAATAAAATATTTTTAATAGTGCTACAAGAAAATAAAACGTTTCTTAAATCACCTCTCAGTTGTTTCAGGAGCTTTTGAAGATTTAGAATGATTCGATGTAGATTCTTGAATACCCTTTTTAATTGCTTGGTTTTCATTTGGCAGTTGTGTTGCAGTTGTCAACAGCCCTAAAAAACAATATTGAATGTTATTTATTTAATGAAAATCAAAAACAAATCATTTTATGTGTGTGTATGTACATAGGTGGCGAAAACTCGGTTACCGACTTTTTTCTTTCTTACAACTAAGTCAGATAAAGGACCCTTTTCTCAATCGTTTTGAAGACTTTCTGCGTATAATGTTACGCTCCTTTTCGGACATTGACATGACATAGTTCTACATATTTTACTGAGGAAGATCTGTTCCTTCTTGAAATTTGTGTAATACTTATTTCAGCAGAAATGAATGATGTCATTGGGTTATAAAATCGGGAACGGAATTGCAATACAAGAATTTGACACACTGACTGACTGGAAATGCGCGATGTTTGTCGTGGGAAACAGTAAAAGGACAAACCAACGCGAGACAGTATTTTAAATGGCGAGGTTTGTAACATGATACATATTATGTGGTCTTTCGCTTTCATTACGGTCTCTCTATAGGAGCAGTATTTGCTACTATGTATATATGTATGTACATACTATAATAAAACAAGAGTAATTCTCTACACCGGATTGACTTTATCATACAATATTTCTACACTATTCCAAAAACACATTGTTAAATAATTGAATTTAATTAAACGCAGACGGATTTTTCTATTATTCCATTTATCTACTGAAGCATATTTTATGTAAAAAAAAAATTCAATCGTATTTAAAAAAAAAATCGGGTGTGGCCAACCCATGACTTTATCCATATATTTGAGGAATACAGATTAAAGAAATTAATTTTTTAAGTACGTAAGTAAATAAAACGCATGCATGTAGGGATGACACCAATATTCCCTTTGTATACTGCGGTACTGATAATAGGCAATTTTGTATTCTTCATCTTTAACTACTACTTAACATTTTGCGAAAAACAGCTTTGTGACTACAAACTTTTAGAGAACTTTGCTCTGAATGATCCAGAATCAGTCGCGCCCATATGTGGTGTGAGGTTCCATTTTGATTGGAAACTGGTTGTGTGTGTGTGACTAGTATGCAACAAGTTTGAAACCTATGTTGCAAACCAGTCGCCCATTATGCGGAGGGCCTTAGCATTATATTTTGTCTTAACAAATTCAGAAGACAAGACATTATAGAAAATTAAATTTAGAAGACAAGACATGAGGAGAAATTTTCAAAAAAGCACCAAGAAAATAGTCCTATTTTTTAATAGAATACGTGAAATCAAAATAAAGTCGGTATCCGACTTATTCACCACCCTAAACAATGTACCTTTATTATAATTTTTAAAAATTATTGTTCTCGGACTAACTGCAGGTTTTAATTTAGAAGGAATGGTTGTAGATGATTGACTGGAAGCTTTCTGAATACCAGTGTTATAAAGTTTGTCCACGGTACTTGATGTTAACGGTTCTATGAGATTTTGTTTCAATTTTTCAAATCTCGCATGTTTGGCTTTCAAGTCAACCTAAAATTATATTAATTTTTTCAGAATTGCTTTTTGTAAAATTTGATTTTTATCAATGTGATTCATTCACATAATTATACCTGCGAATATTTCACCTTTGAATCCTTGCTATCAGTAATTGTAATATTACTATAATTGGTTGAAGTTGAAGGAATTGCAGAACTATCATCTGCGTCAAATTCAGTAAAGAATTCTCTATTAGACTCAGCTTTCATTCTATGTTCCAGGACAGAATCGATAAGACATATATTCATTCCGGATACATTCGCAACACTGGATATAAATTCAGCACCATTTTGATTTAAGATTTCGCCTCTTACGATGTTGACATGATCATTGTTGAATTGAACACTACTGCTAGATGCCGCATTATTTCTGAGATTAATTTTGTTATTAGGAAATTCACTACTAAATACTAGTCCAGAAAAGTCCATTTCAACTTTGGATATTGAACCATCAATTAATTTCTGAGAACTGACTGTATTAAGAGTTTGACTAAAATCAAGAGAATTAGATGGACCATTTTCCAATTCTAAATCGATCAACCTTGATGTATATTTCAGATCATTTTGATGTAAAGTACTTTCTGCCAATTTTGGTAATATATGAAATGTATCAGTTTTGCTTGAAGAACCTTGAGATTCACTTGCCCTTAAGATATCTTTAGATTTTAAATTCGGCTCATCATTGTTGCTAATAGAATTATCAACTGAATTTAGATGTGTATCTTCCGTATCCTGTTTTGTCTGCATATTTAATTTTGGAGAAAGAGGCACATTTATATTCACTTGAGCATTTTCTATAATATCTGAACTAAAACTTTCAACTAAATGAGACGATTCTTCATTTGATTCCAATATTGGAGATATGTGATCAGTTACACTACAAATGTTTTCAACTGGAGCTGAATTACATAAAGCGCCATTTGTTCTAGATGTTGAAGATTCAGTTAATGTTCCATTATTACTGTTTGTTTCATCGGAAGCAGTAAGCAATTCACTCGATGACCCAGGAAGAGGTCGAATTGAAGGTTCAGTACCTGGTACACGGATTATAGGTCCAGGGGGTGGTGCTGGTAATGGTGATGTAGGATCTCGCGTAGGAGCTCTTGGTCTTACTTGTTCGGGCGCTTTTGAATAAACGTTTTCTTTGGGAGAAAATATTTTCATCTCGCGTAGTTTATTTCTCAATGTATCTACCCAATCTTGCATCGAATCCCTAAAAATATAAAAGTAATCGCACATTAATAAAAGAAGAATAGTGTAATTAACAGGGGACATATCGCCAGTTAAACTATTATCAAACTGCGCATCTATCTACATTAGAGTAAAATCTTCAGGAGAGTAAAAAGCAATAAAATTAATTTTACCCAATGTACATATTTCATTGAATCAGATACTGTTTGTATAATGTTTAATAGTTAAGCCGACGATATGTTAAATAGCAAAACATTATACCACGATGGTGCAATAAGTCTAATAGCACCATCTTGCAGTGCTATGACAAACTCATACTCGGCATGAGGTCTGGCAGGCCCCACACTACCAGAAACATGAATCGCACGAGCTAACGGTACTCTCCATCTAGGCATATGCGATGCGGCTACTCCGCCAGCTTCTGTATATCCTTCTAAAAATGGTTCAACATCTCCATGTACGCAAAAAACTGTCCACCATCTCTCTACAGTCACCTTCTAAAACCACATTATAGATTGATACAATTCATAATATATTTTAAATTAAATGAAAAAAAACAACACCTTTTGACTGAGCAGTTTATTATTGCTGTTCGGGGGTATTCTTTTAAGCCAAGCATTTTTATGTATCTCCCTGAAGGAGGCAATTTGGCCTCCTTCTGCCTGCATCATGTTAATTTTTCTTTTAAATTTATTTGTTTTCTACAATATATCATCAGTCTAGTAATGTCACCTGAAATTCATAAAAAAAAAACAACACTGAATAAATAATACCAAGACATCGATTCTTTCAAACAAACAGATATATTATTTAATGTAAAGAAATAAAAAAAAATACAGATCAATTTTACCCGGATGATTTCCGTTCAAAACATAAATGACTACTAATCACAAGAGAAGCATCCAAAATACGTACACAGTATTTATTCAGTTGTATCGATGAAATGTCAAAGCTGAATTACATCACTATAACATTTACATGAGTTATTGCGATGAAAATAATTAATTATAGCACACTTATTTCAATAATAACTTATTCAGGCGCGATAAATGCCTGTTAAACTATGAAAATCTTAATTTTGCACATAAAAATAAAAAAAAAAAGTGAGCAAATTTTGGAATATTTTCTCTAATTTTGGAAATGACAAAAGAAGTCCACTTTTTCACACAAGTCAACAAAAAGTTATCTTTTTATAGGATTTGCGTAAATTTCGAGTGTACATTTAAAATTTCCTTAAAAGAAAGAATGCGCCACAGGCAAAAACCTTTTCATTGTATTTTATTTATAGGAGTTGAAAAATCTATTAGAATGTCTTTAAGTAACGCCTTTTCCATAGAAAAATCCGTTTAGGTCCTTGCGCGTCTTATACTTTCACATGAATTTTTATACTTATAATCAGTGATGACGTGTGAGTGTGTAGACGTACCTTGACAAATACAAAGGCAAAGGCGCCAGGAGAAATGGGGCTTTGCGGGGGCGAAGACACAAACGGTGAGGGGCGAGGGGGCGAAGTCAGCCCCCGTCAACTCGCCCCTTGGCTGGCCAATGGCCACGACGTGTGACGTACGCTTTACGGCCATGCACTTGTCGATGTCATTATTATATTCTCGGCTTCCTTCAATACTTCTCAATCGATTTCTATTAAAATTTAACGTTCTCTTACACGCTATTTCCCATTTCAATATTTGGGGGTGAATTTGTCTGTTTTTGTAAGTAAATACAATTTCTACTAAAATAAACGAGTAATTAAGTACTGTGTAATTCAAAAAATTGGGAAAAGACGAAAAAATGTTTGTCCTAGTAGGTACAAAAAAAAAATAAACCGTGGCGTCCAGAACTTTGTCTAAAACCGTGACATGTGAAATAAAATTATACATAACCAAATATAAGGTGACGTGATACATTATAATTTATTTTCATGTTGGTATTAGTAATATGGATGATCTGTCACACCTGATTTAGCTGACATTTATTCGCTCGACTTATTTCGTATTTCATACGTGTTCTTCAAACTCAAAAGCTACAAATATTTAAATTTTGATTTGATAATGACCCTTGCGTCACGTAACCTATATATGTAGTTTATAGTTTTACTGAATCACGTGTGTAGCTCACAGCTCACCTCACCGACGACTCGTACGTGATTCAGTAAAACTAAACTATACAGCAGTGGTGCCCACTAATTTTGTCATAAGATCTACTTCTGAAATGAAAACCCAACTACGATCTACTTTTGTAAAATGGTACATAGAGCTTTCATAATAAATCATCTATCTGACATGATTTCGGAAATAAGAAGTAATTTGCCGACCATAACAACGCAACGTCTAAATCTGTAAATGGATGTTAATGGATTTATTACCTCAAGAACAAAAATCGAGAACACACTACAGATCATATTCGCGTGGAAAAAAATTTTGAGGTTTGTTTTTTGTTGAATACAAGTCGGATGTATTCAATAAAATTCAAAATATTTTTAATTTTACAAAATTTAAAAAAAATATATTTATATTTTTTGTGATTCTTAGCATCTATTCGCATATTTTACGATTTTAGCATAAATTCGCACCTGTTGTGGATTTTAGCATATATTTAGCAGAAAAACACTAGCTCTAGAAAAACTCTAGCCATCACCCTTTCATTAAAATTAGCAATATAAACTGTTCAATATGAAGTTGACCTTAGACGTGTTTTCACAAAAAACATGTCCGTTGATATTCAACGGGCTTATCAATTATTAAAATAAATAATTAAATGATAAAAAATAAATAAATGATATAAAAATTATCAAATAAAAATAAATGATAAATAGATGCTAAGACCAGACATTTTATTCACTACAAAATGCTAATTAAAAATGACAAATAAAAATGCTAAAATCGATAAAAATAGATGCGAAAAAAACGTACGTAACTCAAAAATCGTTTATCCTTTTACACCGAAACTTCATATTTACATACATATATGTTTTTCGCTGGTCATTGACTCACTACAATCATGGCTTTCAAAAATTTTTTGTTTTTTTATTGTCAACCGTGGTATTTTCCCTTGGAAAGTCACCTAATGTTTTGTAATTTTTGGAAGGTTTTTCCAGCAAAACAATCATACACATTAAGCTGAAATATTACATATGTAGTATGTGTAATGTATGTGTGTAACCTTCACAATAATATAATTTTTAAACATTTTTTTTCCAGCCGGAAGTAGTACTTTTACTCTTGGTTTTCGGTGTATATTAACTTTTTCTCCGAAACTATCAAATATATCAACTTAAAATTTCATAACTATTATTTTCTCGTAAGGTGTAAGAGATATTATGATTTTGGTCAACATCCGCCAACCAATCCGAATTAAGTTATGGGTTGGCTACACCCGAATTTAATTCGGTATTGTCCTAAAGACATTAGGAAGATACTAAATATTTAAAATGCTAAAAAACATAAAAAACCAAATCTCGTTCAAGAGTAAACTGCCACTTCCGATTAGCGGATATTGACCAAAATCATAACACCTCTTACACCTTACATGAAAATAATAGATATGAAATTTCAGCTTGATAGACTTGATAGTTTCGGAGAAAAAGTTTAAGTTAAAAAGTACACCGACACACAGACACAGCCACACACAGCCATACAGACATTTTCCAGAAATCATGAAAACGTGATCAGGGATGATACCTGATACAAATCAGTCAAAATCTCGAGGTCGAATTTTCGCACGATCACAATACTTTATCCGATTAGGATAAATTAAAAATAAATCAATAGTATCGGGCATCCGAAAGTGGGACTTTTATCTCGTAGAAAATTAAAAAATCGTGTTACCAGCAATATTTGCTGAAACTACTAAACTAATCGCATATAAAACTGCACAGTAAAAAGGCGGGGGTTCACATATTTATGTAAGTGAGATGAAAACACTATACACGACTCTTAAATGATAACAATCAACTTTATATTTTATTGGCTCATTAATCATTAATGGATTAATGATTCAATATGGCCCCCTATTTAAATATAAAACTTTAAAACGCTATTTAAACAGGTATCGGTTTTATCGCCCATCCTGTATATGTATATCCATTGACTAACTTAATCATTTTAACCTTGCCTGATGAACAACCTCGAACTCTTCCATCGAGACAAACGGCATCCGCTTGATCTTCTGAATTACAAGCCAGTATTCTGTGAGACCTGTTCTCCGACGGTAGTAATCAGTGAAAGTCGCAGCTGTTTATAACCACTTATGTACCATAGGTAGGTAATAGTTGAGTTGCTGTTTCTCGATTTGCGAGTATGTATGTATATGTATACTGAACTACACAATGATAATATAATCTGTGTGATGTTTGTAATTCTAGTGATCGATGCTGCAATAACGTGAATAAATATGACAGAAATTTACTTAAACGACGAAAGCTACAAGATGGAAGAACAAACAAATTCAACGAGTCCAGACAATGGGCTAACGTGTTCCAGAAAGTCTTTTCCCGACGTGATTCGGACTGAAACTGATAAAAAAAAATTGTGATGGTTGTGTGCGACTGATTTTGGTGAGTATCGAATTAGATTCTATGATTTAATTTAATTTCGTCGTACTATATTTTATTTACAAGAAGCATACACTAATGTGTTTTTTATCGCTTAGGTAAACAAACCTGAATCATCAGAACACATCGGGTTCAATCTAACGAGAAGTCAATGGGATCCTTATCCTTGGGTGAGTTATTTGTGATAGTGCGAAAATTCGACATTGAGATTTTGACTGATTTGTATCAGGTATCATCCCTGATCACGTTTTCATGATTTCTGGAAAATTTCTGTATGTCTGTGTGTCGGTGTATGTACTTTTTAACTTTAACTGATAAATAGATATGAAATTTCAACTTGATTGGCTAAGTAGTTTCGGAAATATTCCGTGGTAACAGGATTTTTGACTTTTCTGCAAGAAAACAAAAAAAAAACAACTTCGGTTGACTGATTTTAATGATTTTTTTTTTTGTGACTAGGTATTGCGTTAAGGATTATAACATTACAATATTATGAAGATACAAAATATTTAAAAGGCCGAAAAAAAAAAAAAAAAAAATCGTTCAAGAGTAAACTGCCACTTCCAGTTGGTGGATGTTGACCAAAATCATAATATCTCTTACACCTTACGTGAAAATAATAGATATGAAATTTCAGCTTGATATATTTGATAGTTTCGGAGAAAAAGTTAATAAACACCGAAAACCAAGAGTAAAAGTACTAATTATATGTAATTATATTATTTGAAATTATGAAAATTTGCATACTGCATATGCAAAATTTCAGCTTAATGTGTATCATAGTTTTGCTAGATATGGATAAAGTAAAAATATAGTTTTTAAATAATATTTTCCCACCGGAAGAAGCAATTTCACTTTACTTTTTAATGTTTTTCAGCTTTTTTTCCGAAACTATTAGGTCTATCAAGCTGAAATTTCATACATATCTATAATATAGTGAGCATGAATACGACAAAATGCTTACGTAGGTACCAGGAAAAACTTGTGTTTTCGTATTGTGCTAAAGTAGGTCATCATAAAACCGATACATTACATACTACATAGACACAAACATTATTTTATTAAATAAAAGTGTACAACTGTAAATCAAGGTGATCGTGTGCAAAGGTCGTTTTCGAAACCACACATCGAAAAAGAAGGTCAGAGTGCGACACCTGGTATCTGAAGCTACAAAGGTAGGACATTTTTTCTAGTAACTTTATTTTATCTGATGATGCGACGTCTGGCAAGGAAAAGTTTTGACAAACGAATAAACTATCGCTTGTAAGAATCAATGATATTGCCATAACAATGAACTGTCCAGGGTCAGATATAGTTGGTGTAATGAACTGATTAATAATTGTATATTTATTTACCTTGAATATTGAAAGGTCGGTGATGACTGTATGGAAAGTCAGTGACCCATCGACATCATTTCAAAATAAAGTTATTTATGAGAGAAAGTCATTATTGTGAATTAATTAAAAATAGTGTGACATTTTGGCAAAGGTTTTTATTTATGTACAGTGTACACCAGTGGTCTTCAATCTTTTTTCGGTTAGCGTCCAGTTTTTCAATATTATTTAATTTGTAATATGTTAACCGCCCACCTGCATTAACACCTAAAAAAATTCGGGTGTGGCCAACCCATGACTTTATCCATATATTTGAGGAATACAAAGAGTAACGAAATTAATTTTTTAAGTACGTAAGTAAATAAAACGCATGCACAACACCACACCGACCAAATACATACATAAATATCATGAAATGATGTTGAGTGCGCGCGCGTATATACATAAAATACGATCTTCGGCATATATTGAACTACCACTTCCGGTCGGCGGATTTTGATCAAAACCAACTCAAAGGCTATTATATATATAATAGCTGAAATCCGTCTGTCTGTCTGTCTGTCTGTCTATCTTTCTGCTGATAACGCTCGCTCAGGAAAAAATATTAAAAAACCACTAGAACGAGCGGGGGATCGAACCCACGACCTTAGGCTCAAGAGTCATCGCACTAATGCTATACACTATCGCCCGTGAGTTTACTCCTTTAAAACATTACCTATAGTTACAATAAATAGGAAATAAGGAAAAAGAATTAAAATACCAGATTTTACGGGATTCGAAACCACGACGTCGAAGTTGGTAGTCGAGCATTCTAACGTAGTCATTCGACTACGGCGGGTTGGTAAGAGAGACTTTTGTTACCCATATAAGCGGTCTGGAATGCTACCTGGACTGAACCCACCCCCCCCCCCCCAACTTATCTCTGCCAATCGCTGCCTTGCATTACTAAGAAATTACCGTTCGTTACTTGCATTACCAAGAAATGTATATTTTACTCCTGTATTGATATCTTCTCTATTTGTATAAAAGCCTTTTTATGTACGTTCTATAACTATTGACATTTTTATTTAAGTTACATTACATCATTCTGACACTAAAACGATTTTAATACACCTCGCATTTATTTTTAATTTCCCTATATTTAGTTCAGCGCCATCTATACAACAACTATAAAAACTATTAAATTTAATATTATTTTTTAGTAGGTACGGGTGATGAACGCTTCGTTGATACTCAACGGGCTTACATTAGTTATATATATAATAGCCGAAATCCGTCTGTCTGTCTGCTGATAACGCTCGCTGAGGAAAAATTATTAAAAAACCACCAGAACGAGTGGGGGATCGAACCCACGACCGCAAGCTCGAGAGTCATCACGTTAACGCTTACTCTATCACCCTTGGTCGGTTTAGTCCTTTTTTTTTTTTTAAAACATATCGTGACTCTGCTTTACCTACAAAAGGGATTGTAACTCTGCTAATAATACATAGATGACGCCATAAAAACTATTTTTTTTTTTTTTTTTTTTGATTTTTACAAAATCACTTACAAAATTATAATTATTATATCTACTATATAAAATTCAATGTTTGTTTGTTTGTTTGTGATTCCGCTATGCAAATCTACAGTTTTCAACTTAGAACCGCCAAACTTGGTATATTATCTCATGATACCCCAAGTCAGACCGTAGGTGGGTTTTGGAAGTGGTCGGAGTCCGCGGTCAAGAGGACCCCATACAATTTTTTTAATCTGAAAAAAAATTTGTACTGGAGAATAAATGAAAAGAATAAATAAATGAAAGAAAAAATCATTCAAATTTTTTTTTTTTTTCATTCATTCAGCTAGTATATAATAATTAATATTTATAATATAAATAGTAAAGTAAAAAAAAATTTTTTTTCCAGTGGGTAATGGGATCTCTATTACGATATTACGATATTTAAAAATCGTTTTACGCTTTACGAGCGCGCTTTACGATATTTAAAATTCAGCGGGCGTTGATATTCAACGGGCTTACACTTGTACATTTATGTACAGCCTCAGCTGCACGAAAAAGTGGTCGAAAAATGGACTTCCAGATTGCGCTTTATTCGAACTAGCCGCGGCGCGGCGCCCATATGCCCGAAATCATATTTAAACACTAATGGCATAAAATTATCTTTCAATACAGCCAATACCATGGCCATTACCACGATTTTTATGTGTTTTATTTCATTTTAAAGTTCTATACCTCTAAAAAAAATTCGGGTGTGGCCAACCCGTGACTTTATCCATACATATATTTGAGGAATACAAGAGTAACGAAATTATTTTTTTAAGTATATAAGTATTTAAATAAAACGCGTGCACATCACTAGTGTTGTAAGTCGAGAATATTCTCGGAGAACGAGAATATTCTAAGAATATTCTCAAAAAGATTATTCTCCAAAAATATTCGAGAATTTTATTTTTTCTTAGTTATAAAACATCTCTAGATAGTTTAATAGCTTTTTAGAGGATTCTAGGATATTTTCAGAACCTAATAAGAGTAATACAGTGTCTGAGAGCATTTTTTTTTAATGACATTTTTTCATTCTGACGACACTGAATGTGTCATTTCGTCATTTTAACATACGCTCTACTAGCATGAACGTTTTCCGCGAAATTCTCCCAGGAACATGTGTACAAGAAACAGAACAGAAACGTGTGTACAAGAATTAGAGAGAACTTTTACACTTATACACGAAACAAAACGGAATGAAAATATACTGAAAGATAGTGAGAATACTGCGTTTTCAAATTACATACATAATAAGAGAGAGTAATATTATTTTGAAAGACAATGACAAGGACACGATTGCAGTAAGTGACGTGAAAGGCGAAGACTCAAACAAAAGTTACTACATATGTATCTATATATGTATTTTTGTAAGCCTATTTGTGCAATTCTGATAAAAACTAATATTATTCGTATAATCCGTATTACCTCTCCCAAGTATTAGCCCGGATTAGAGGGAGTTTACTGTATATTTGAGCAGCTACAGTAATATTTAGTATGTATTTATTTAAAATACATGGTAGCCGATGGAGCCTAGTGTATGTACATACACTGTACATATATATATACATATATTGTTTGTATGTACATACAAATTTTGCCCCTCAGATGCTCTAAAAAGAAAATTCTCGGTTTGGAGAATATTCTCCAAAAGATTATTCTCGAAAATTTTACAACACTACACATCACCACACCAACCAACATATGTATGTATGTACATATGTACATATCATGAAATTATTGTATTGAGTGCGCGCGCGTATGTAAAATACGATCTTCGGCATATATTCAAATAGGAAAAACTGCCACTTCCGGTCGTCAGATGTTGACTAAAATCACAGTATTTCTTACAGCTAACGTGAAAACTATATATATGAAATTTGGACAAAATCCCCAGTGCAGTTTCGGAAATATTCTGCGGTAAACTTTTCGACAAAAAAAAAAAAAATCTACTTCCGGTTGACTGGTTTTAATGATTTATTTTTATTTTACGTAACTAGCAATAGCAATAGGATAAATGGTTTTTGAGTTATTAGCGATTTTACACACAAGTACACAGACACACAGGCATACAGACATTTTCCAGAAATCATGAAAACGTGATCAGGGGATGATGCCTGATACAAATCAGTCAAAATCTCATGGTCGAATTTTCGCACGATTACAATATCAAGAACACCCTATATCATCAAATAAGTAATGCAGAAAAAGAAAGTTTCTTCGGATTCTCTTAAAAAATTTCAAGACATCACTGTAGATTCCTTCTGGGTTTCTCTTAAAAATGTACATATATACTACAATCTTAAATAAAGCTTTGAGCACTTTACTTCCATTTTCCACAATATTTGTGTGAAGCAGCATTTTCAACATTCAAAACAATGGTCTATGTATCAGTTGAAGTGAAATCAATTGTATCCATTGGGAGGCCATAATCGTCACTAAAATTTTTTGTGAAATTGTGAAAAACAGGTGTATCACAGATTTCCACATCACCCATCACCTTATTTTTACATGGAAGGTTCCCCAAAATGCCTAGTGGGTTCAAAACCCGATGAAAAATTTAGCTTTTTAAAATTTTACTTTTAAATGGAATATTACTCGATTTCATATTATACCTACACTAGTGTAAGCCCGTTGAGTATCAACGGAGCGTTTATCACCCGTACCTACTAAAAAATAATATTAAATTTAATAGTTTTTATAGTAGTTGTTGTATAGATGGCGCTGAACTGAAAACCGAAACGTTGATTTCAACGTGGTGCATACGTATGTATCCAAAAATCTAAATATATTGCGAAACGATGCAGCGAAAAACGTTCTTTTCTTTTAATGCACATGTTTCGAACGATATGTTTTTCTTAGTAATGCAAGTAACGAACGGTAATTTCTTGGGCAGAGATAAGTTGGGGTTGGTGGGAATATTCGGCAAAGGTTCGGCAAAGGCCTAAAAGCCGCCGCACCGCATGCCAGAAAGAGACAACACCATACGTAAGACACGAAGTGACGAATCAATATCGTAATCGTAATGTTGTAATGTTGAATATGAATATCAACGCCCGCTGAATTTTAAATTACGTAAAGCGCTTTTTTAATAGAGAAAAAACAAAAAGAAATTTTTTTTTACTTTACTATTTATATTATAATTATTAATTATTTTATATAATAATATTCTGCTATTTTGTAAGTGAGTTGTAATAAAAAAAAAAAACTTTATAAAGCGCCATCTAATTGACAAATGGAAACGATAATTTCGATAATTTAATGAATACCCAGTTTTATTTTTATTATATTATAATTATTAATTATTATATATATAATAATTATAATTATAATTTTGTAAGTAAAAAAACAAAAAAAAAATTATAGTTTTTATAGGTAGGTAGGTAGGTAGCAAGGTAGCATTCCAGACCACTTATATAGGTAACAAAGGTCTCTCTCACCAACCGGGCCAGTAGCCGATTCGTCTACGTGCTCGCTTACCGACTTCGACGTCGTGGTTTCGAAACCCCGCACTGGTATTTTAATTATTTTTCCTTATTTCCTATTTATTGTAACTATAGGTAATGTTTTAAAGGACTAAACCGACCGAGGGCGATAGTGTATAGCATTAGTGCGATGACTCTTGAGCCTAAGGTCGTGGGTTCGATCCCCCGCTCGTTCTAGTGGTTTTTTAAATTATTTTTCCTCAGCGAGCGTTATCAGCAGACAGACAGACAGACGGATTTCGGCTATTATATATATAAAATATAAAATACATGCGTATGTATGTATATTAACACCAACGATTTGCCCGTCATAAGGCGGTGTTGAAAGTAATACAATATTATGAAGATAATAAATATTTAAAAGGCGAAAAACTATAGATATGAAATTTTACCTTGATAGAGGTAATCGTTTTGGAGAAAAAGTTAAAAACATCGAAATCCAAAAGTACTACTTCCGGTTAGGTATTAATATTTTAAAATTATATTTTTTGTCGGATTCAATGAAACTGAATCCGGGAAAAAAGGCAGAAAATTTATGATGAAAGCTACAATTGTTAAGATTTTTATTCATTGGTTTACATAAATACATTAATTTCAGGTGAAATGCGTGGATGCTGATTCTGCTGCTGAAGCGGCTGGTCTGCGAGATGGTGATTGTTTGCTAAGGGTAGCTGGAAAAGACGTAGTCGGACTCAAGGTTATTGAATAAATTTTTATGTTTATATTTATCACTGTGATATACATATGTACATACATCCTGTAAAATAATAAGTTTCTCAACTTCAATATCCATTACTTGATTTAATATTATTATACATCTAATTAGGGCTTCCAAGCCGGGTTAGACAAAAACCTGAAAACTGGTTAACCACACGTAAAAACCGGTTAATTATGCTCCGTTAGCCGGTTATCAATTATTTTATAAAGATTTTAATTTTTTTCAAAAAATTATAAATTACGCACTAAATTACTTCCAGTTACGCGCTGGAAACAATTTATATGAAAATATTTTCAACAAATTATTTGCATCTACAGTACAAAAGGATTCGAGATCCTAGATTACGAACAAATATAACATTGAAAATATGTATTTACAATATGAGAAATTATTGTTTAAAATCTCATCTAGCTTGCACGAGCACACAATAAATAATTTTTCCTTCTGAAAAATATAGCTAATAAGCTGTCTATTATTTAAACTTTAAACTGATACACCTAAACCAGTGGTGCACAACCTATATGACAAGACGGCCAATTTATCCATCTTCTAATTGTTCACGGGCCGCAGTGGGTGGGGTTGCAAACCGGTCTCTTTTTAAGAGAACATGTTCTCTTTTTTAATGCAATTACTTTGTTCTCTATCTTTTTTATATTATACTCAAAATGTTCTCTTTTTCAATTTTGACAATAATTTCACGCGGCTCGATAATAATACATAATTTCGACATTCAGTAAAATGCATCATTGAAACATTTGAAAACACGTTGACTATCACTTTATCCTGCTGTGAAGAGAGTGTAGAAGTTTTTCCTACTTTAAAAGCACATTTTTTATCAATCGACAACACTCCCACCATTTTAAAATTATTTTTGGAAGATGAGTTTAGCAAAGCTTATTTAGAATTTGCGCATTCCTTAATGCATATATTCCATGAAAAAATATTAGAAATAGAAGTCGAACAAAATTCTGTGTTGGAAGTAATGGCTACAATAAATTCATTAGCGAACACATTGAGTCATAGATATGAAGAATCATTTCTTCCCATCAAAGTAAAATCTATTTTGTCTGAAAATAAAGGACATGTATGTATTGCAAAGTGAAATAGATAAATTCAATTTAAATTGCATATATTGCTATAAAACATCGTAGGAATATTTAAATTTATGGACTAGTCAACTATAAAATTTCAATATGTATGTGTAGGTACATACGCTTTGATGTGTAAATAAAATATACATATGTACATATATGTATACATAAATGATAACCACCCGATGACAATGTCAACGGGCAGGGACTATTATAATTATTTCTAAGATCCTACTTGAACTACCGTAAAATTTTCAGATCAGTGACGTGGCTCGATTGGTGCGAGGCTCAGGTCATTCTATACAATTGCTCGTTTGGTCCAGTGGTCCCCTCACTGATTGGAATCCAGAGGTATCTATTCGATAGTTTTACGCATATTTCAATTTGATTTTATACTACGTACATAAGTACGTATTAAGTGTAATAAGACTAGTAAGTCTACATAATATGTATGTCTGTAAATCTATCGATAATATGTAACAATTTTGATAATTTTTTTATAACTTATTATCGCTATAAAAATTATAATTTTACAATATAACGATTATTAAAAATGCTTAAAAGGTAAAAAAAAAACGAAATTCTGTTCGGGAGTAAACTATCACTTTTAATTGGCGGATTTTGACCGAAAACATAACAACTCTGACAAGTTACATGAAAACGTGGTGATTTACTCTTGAACGAAATTTATTTTAAAAAATAGTTATTTTAATGAAATAATTTTTAAACGATTTACTTTAATATTTCTTCAAATATATAGTTATAGGTTAATCAAATATGTAGTTAATTAGCAGAAAGTCGACGACACTATTCGCCAATAATTATAAAGTTTTGACTATACGTCTTTTCAGCCAAGATAATTTTAACGCAGGATAATCCCCCAATAACCACGATGCATGTCGTAAAGGGCGCTTTCTCATTTATATTAACTAAGGCACACGTGCGACTTTCTGTCGTTCGTTGAAATGTATGGGAGTCCACGGACTGTCGATGTCGTGTCGCTTACGTGTACGTACTCCCATGCATCCTAGTAGCCCTTCAACGAATGACTAAATAATCATTGGACAGAAGTCGCTCGTGTGCACAGGCCTAAGTAGCTACGGAATATATGTGTCACTGTTTCGTTTGAAAATTTTCGTAATATCTCGACTAGTATGTACCTGCCATTTATTGAGGTACTACAATTCAGTGGTCGGCAACCTTTATGGAGCCCGGAGCCAAATCAGCGAAAAAATCAAAAAATGGTAAATTTTTGGAGCCGCCACATATTATTTAATGAAAAAAAATATATACATATACGGATTTTAATGTTTTTTTTTAAAAGCTAATGCGACTTGTGAACTGGTACATTTTCGGACAATTTACATAAATTCGGAACGTACATACTTAGTGTTCTTCAATTGCATCGGTGCATTAAATCTTTCGTCACTTAATTGATTGCGGTACGAATTTTTCACAAATTTCATCGAAGAAAAAAATTTTTCACAATAAAATTGTATGTGGAACCAAAAAGTGTCAAGACGCCAATGCAAGCTTCCTGACGTTCGAATAACACTGAGCAATAAAAAAAATACCCAAGAGCGGAGATTGGTCAATCTTTACTAATTTTGATCCACTGAATTCGAATCCGATAATGATTTTTCTTGATATGCTCTCGTTTATGAGATATTTGCGATTTAAAAAATGTAAAAAGTATCAATTTTTTTGGCTTTTGCGGTCTATAACTCAAAATATAATATTTCTGTGCTCAAAGTAAGTATTGAAATCAATATTCAGATATTTTTCCTATTAATTGTGATTTTTTATTGCTTTGAAATACTTGTATTTAATTATAATTTTCATATAAAAATTAAGATTTGATATGGTTTTGATCAAAATCCGCCGACCGGAAGTGGTAGTTGAATATATGCCAAAATCGTATTTTACATACGCGCGCGCACTCAACATAATAATTTCATGATATTTATGTATGTATTTTGGTCAGTGTGGTGGTGTGCATGCGTTTTATTTACTTACGTACTCGACTACCAACTTCGACGTCGTGGTTTCGAATCCCGTAAAATCTGGTATTTTAATTCTTTTTCCTTATTTCCTATTTATTGTAACTATAGGTAATGTTTTAAAGGAGTAAACTCACGGCCGGGCGATAGTGTATAGCATTAGTGCGATGACTCTTGAGCCTAAGGTCGTGGGTTCGATCCCCCGCTCGTTCTAGTGGTTTTTTAATAATTTTTCCTGAGCGAGCGTTATCAGCAGAAAGACAGACAGACAGACGGATTTCGGCTATTATATATATAATAGCCTTTGAGTTGGTTTTGATCAAAATCCGCCGACCGGAAGTGGTAGTTCAATATATGCCGAAGATCGTATTTTATGTATATACGCGCGCGCACTCAACATAGTAATTTCATGATATTTATGTATGTATTTGGTCGGTGTGGTGTTGTGCATGCGTTTTATTTACTTACGTACTTAAAAAATTAATTTCGTTACTCTTTGTATTCCTCAAATATATGGATAAAGTCATGGGTTGGCCACACCCGAATTTTTTTCCCGTGCTATTTGGCCTTTGTTTAGGCAAGCTTAGCAAGTACCGCTCGAATTAGTACGTAAAGATAAATAAAAAAATTTTGAAATAGAAAACCAATCCTTATAAACGTAGTGAAATAAAAAAACTCGCCAAATAAACGCCAATAGCACGGGAAAATATTAAAAAATATTTTTGACTTTAAAAATTCGCTAGATAATTAATTTATTGCTCAGTGTTATTCGAACGTCAGGAAGCTTGCATTTGGCGTCTCGACGCTTTTTAGTTCCACATACAATTTATTTTATTGTGAAAAATTTTTTTCTTCGATGAAATTTGTGAAAAATTCGTACCGTAATCAATTAAGTGACGAAAGATTTAATGCACTTGCAAGATGCAATTGAAGAACACTAAATACATTCCGAATTTATGAAAATTGTCTGAAAATGTACCAGTTCAAAAGTCGAAAAACACGTTTCTATCCCGAATTCACTCACTTTTTACAAATTTAAATTTCGAAAACACAATACGTGTGCAAACTGAACTGTTCCCATTCGAACTGCGAAATAAACTGAATCTCAATGGTAATATTCGAAATAAGAAACAATATTCTCACTTTTTATACATAATATAATTTTATTCATAAAACAGTAACATAGCTTCACGATTTTATAACTCAATTTGTCATAGTTTGGTTTTATGTTTTCTCTGGATCCATATTAAAGGAAAGCAAGTATGTAAAAAAAAAGCAACGTAACTAATTTGGTTGACGCGAGTAAATTCAGGGTCAAAAAAATCTTACAATTTATTTATTTAATTTTACGAAGTGTTGGATTATAAACGGAGCCGCCAACTTTCGCGCCCGGAGCCGCATGCGGCTCCGGAGCCGCCGGTTCCCGACCACTGTACTACATCAAACTAACAGATTCGAAAGTCTACAATGATTGATTTCTGCGATGTTTTCAGGCTCTATTCTGTGGTCCTCTTCCTGGTGCTTTGGGTCGTCTTGGTTCGTGTGTAGCTGGTATTCTACGAGCTTTGGAGTGTCCCGTATGTGTTTCAACTGTGCGCCCTCCAGCAGTACAGTGCCCCAGGGGTCATATCCTTTGCGCTCCCTGTCGAACACCTCTGGCCGCATGTCCGATTTGCCGGACAGCCCTGGGGGCTTTGGGAGGACCCCCTCTTAGAAATTTACTCGCTGACGAGGTGATCATTCATTTAATTAACACATTAATTACTCACCGCACTCACACTATCAGTGGTGGGTCACATTTCATGCCCCCGCTGACCGCACAATTTGACCCGAGCAATGCTCGAAATGGAAAATTTTCCGAACTGAACGCTCGATAGTTTTCAAAAAAATCAAAGTGTGTTCGATTTTTTTATCATACATACATATGTATATAAAAATATCTCTTAGTTTTTACAAATTAGATAAATGTTTTTAATTCGGTTAGTTCGGTTGGGGCTGCAGTCGCGGGTACACGCCTTTTGATGTAGCTCTTCGAAAATCGCTCTTAAATCGAAGCTTTTGCATCCATAGTCAATTAAATTCTAACAAATAACTCGCGTAGTGTTTAGCCGCAACCAGTGTAGTTTTTCAGTCTATTTAGATCGCGGTTTGATCATAAAACGCATTTTAATAGTACAGATTTCGTAAAACTCGGCAGTTTTTTTCCTTTGTGTATGCTTTGTGCTAAAAGTTTCACATCTGGTTGGGATTTTTTTTGCCCTCCGTTAGACCCTTTTCAATCCCGGCGTCACGGTCTATAATTTTTACGACATCCCAAACTTTCTGCCGAAAACGCATTTTACGATTCACCCAAACTTAACAAGTGTTGTTTTTAATAATAACAATAACCCACCCACAATAACAATTAGTTAAAACAGCTTGCTTTTATTAATTACATTACCTCAATCCGCATGTGCACCCAAAGTGTTTGCCTGTGATAATAAGTCATAAATTTAATAATTAAACAACCATAGTGAAGTGAATAATTAGTATGCTCCACCGGCTCCCATAATTCTACAAGAAGGACCTACTGAACGGTATGGTCTATTTCAATACCGACGACCAGGTATGTCCGAGAGCTCGCAATGAGTCAGAGTCACCGTTCTCGCACCTTAACGTACTGCGCCCACGAGGTGCGAACACCGCCCAACCCTCTAATCAGGTAAAAATGGTGACGAATGAATGTGTAGGAAACCGAAAGCCTCTTTATTTAGGTACCTACAATGTGAGAACACTTTCGAGTGAAGGCAGCGTAACTACACTAGAGAATGACTTAGCCAACATCAAATGGGACGTCGTGGGACTAAGCGAAGTTCGACGAAAAGGCGAGAACCAAGTCATCCTCAAAACAGGTAACTGTCTATATTGGTGCGGCACCCCTAACGGCAGATTCGGAGGAGTAGGATTTATTATAAATAAGAGAATAGAAAATAAGGCCCTAGAAATAAATAGTATTTCGGAACGAATATGCTACCTAACATTAAGAATCTCAGACAGGTACACCTGTCAAATTTTTCAGGTATACGCGCCTACAACAAGCTAGTCTGATGACGTCATCGAAGACTTTTACGAGAAATTTCAGGAAACATTGAATTCCAGCCGTCATCACTTCAAAATTATAATGGGAGATTTCAATGCTAAAATAGGATTTTTCAAGAAAAGGCTAGATAATAAGTGGACTTGGGAAAGCCCTAAAGGTGATAGAAACGAAATTGATTTCATACTGTCGAATGTTCTAAATGCAGTCAAAGATGTTTCTGTCCTTGATAAGGTGGATATAGGCAGCGACCACAGGATGGTACGCGCCAAAGTAGCCCTAAACGTTGAATCCGAAAGGGAAAAACTCATCAGAAAGAACCACAGGATGCTAGACTTCAATAAAATTAGCAACAACAAGCGCCAATTCGAAATAAGCCTACAAAATAGATTCAATAAATTTAGTACGGGAATAGAGATTTATGAGTTAAACGAGCAAATCAATTCTATTCTCATGACAACAGGTAAGGAAATAGGCGGAATAGTCAACGGTATTAAAAATAGTAAAATTTCGGACGCAACCAAAGATCTGATTAAGCGTAAAAAAGAGCTAGATAGAATAAATGACAAGAAAGATTACGATGCATTGAACAAACAAATAAAAAAGCAGGTCTTACGTGACGTCCGAAATTTTAATGTCAACATGGTTAAATTAACCATTGAGAAAAACCTTAGTTATAAGAAATGTAAACGTAGCCTAATTCTAGGAAAGAATAAAATGTTAGCTATTAAGGCTGAGGACGGAAGCATAATTATAAATAAGAAGGAAATATTAGAAACGGTCTACGACTTCTACTCTAAATTATATAAAGAAACTAATCCCCGCAGCATCATCACAATAGCCACTAATGATAGAGAAGTTCCTGAAGTATTACCATGTGAAGTGGAGGAGGCGATCAAGTCTTCCAAAAATGGTAAAACCCCCGGCGACGACAACATCCAAATCGACCTACTAAAGTGTGGAGGCCGCCCTCTATACAATATCTTAGCGAAATTATTTACAAAATGTATTCTAGAGCAAACTGTTCCGGATTTATGGAACAACGCGTCCATAATTTTAATTTATAAGAAAGGGGACAAGGAGGATATAAAAAATTACCGACCCATTAGCTTACTCTCCACAGTCTACAAGATCTTCACGAAGGTAATAACGCAGCGGCTGAAGGCAACGCTCGATTCTGTATGCCTGTATGCCTGTGTATCTGTATGGCTGTGTACCTGTGTGTAAAATCGCTAATAACTAAAAAACCGTTTATCCTATTACACTTTATATTTACATGTATTTTACCGGCCATTACAATCCATTACAAATTCAGCATTATTTTATTTTACCACATCTATATCTATATACATCTATATATATAAAAATCAATGTATGTCTGTCTGTTTGTTTGTCTGTCTCTTATAAGCTCCTAAACCACTCAACCGATCGCGATGAAACTTTCAGGACTTATTGTGATCATGCCGGGGATGGTTCCTGTGAAAAAAAATCGGAAAAAAACGGGAACGGGAACAGGAATGGGCCTGCTCACGCGTCAGATAACGTACTAGGAACGGGAACGGGATCGGAAACAGGATCGGGATCGGGACCGGGATCTGGAACAGGAACAGGATCGGGAACGGGCATGCTCACGTGTCAGAAAACGTACTAGGAACAGGAACGGGATCGGAAACAGGATCAGGATCGGGACCGGGATCTGGAACAGGAACAGGATCGGGAATGGGCCTGCTCACGTGTCAGAAAACGTACTAGGAACAGGAACGGGACCGGGAAGCGGGAACAGGAACGGAATCTGGAACGGGACCGGGAACAGGAACGGGGAACGGATCGGGATCTAGAACAGGAACAGTATCGGGTATTGCAACGCATGCCGGGTCAGCTAGTAGATATATAAAAATCAATGTCTGTCTGTTTGTTTGTTTGTCTGTCTGTTTGTCTCTTATAGGCTTCTAAACCACTCAACCGATCGCGATGAAACTTTCAGGACTTAATGTGATCATGCCGGGGATGGTTCCTGTGAAAAAAAATCGGGAAAAAACGGAAACAGGAACGGGCCTGCTCACGCGTCAGATAACGTACTAGGAATGGGAACGGGATCGGGACCGGGATCAGGATCAGGATCGGGAACAGGAGCAGGATCGGGAACAGGAGCAGGATCTGGAACAGGAACAGGAACGGGCTTGCTCACGCGTCAGATAACGTACTGGGAACGGATTGGGACCGGGATCGGGATCGGGAACAGGATCTGGAACAGGAACGGGAACAGGATCGGGAACAGGATCGGGAACAGGATCGACAACGGGATCGGGAACGGATCGACAACGGATCGGCAACGGGATCGGGATCTGGAACGGGAACGGTATCGGGCATTGCAATGCATGTCGGGTCAGCTAGTATGTACATATGTAAAAATTATAAAAGAAGTACAATTTAATAACCGATTAGTAGTAGGTGAACACTGTCCGTGTTTTTCCGCTGCGGAAAATCGTAAAACACGCATAAATAAGGATTTCAAAATTTTTCGTCAACTGGAAGTGGTACTTCCCATGGAAAACCACATAATTTTTGTGTAATCTTTGGAAGAATTTTCCAGCAAAACTATCATATATTCATCTGAAATTTTGCATATGTAGTATGTGTAACGACCTTCAAAACAATTTTCATTTTTATCCAACCGGAAGTAGTACTTTTACTGTTGTTATCTGTTATTTTCACGTAGGGTCTAATGGGCTCTAAGAGATATTATGATTTTGGTCAACATCCGCCAACCGGAAGTGGCAGTTTACTCTTGAACGCGATTTAGTTTTTCATTTTTTTCGGCCTTTTACATATTTGGTATCTTTATAATATTGTAATAGTAAAATCCTTAGGCGGGCCCTAGACCTAACTGAATTACGGTGCGTTTGTAGTAAGGTGCCGTAAAAACTAAGCGTGTAGGGGAAAACAACGCAAAGTTTTCGATTTAGACAGCGCTTTAGCGTTAGCGTTGAAATATCTCATTTTTAAGCGTTTTAGCGCTGGTATAGTTCGCGCCGCGGCCGTGGCGCTGCATACGCCTACTGAGCTGTATGGCGCAAACAAACAGCTGTTACGGCGCACGCGTAGCCTTGAGCTATACGGTGCATTCGTCCATACGTGTAGGCGCGAGCGTCCAAAAACCTGCGGCGTAGGCAAAATCGCTAACGTTTTCAAACGCATCGTTATTCAGTTACGTCTAGGGCCCGCCTTAAAGCGATACCTAGCTACGAAAAAATAAATCATTAAAATCGGTCAACTGGAAGCTGGATTTTTTTCTTGTAGAAAAGTCAAAAATCCTGTTACCATGTAATGTTTCCGAAACTACCAAGCCGATCAAGGCGAAATTTTTTTAATTATTTTAATTGAGCCGCAAATAATTGTCTTTACTTTCCAGGAATCCCAACACTAAATCAAAGAGTGCATAAAATCGATTCAAACATGCACTTTTAGACAACCAACGAACTTCGGTGTTAAATAGTAAACGATTATAGTCTTCATCATTTTCCAAACAAAGTTGAACAAATAAAATCTAATTTAAAGCATTCCTTTTGATTTTATTAACTGCTTTAATGACATAATCTAGTGAGCTTTCACTAAGCGTTCACTAAGATTTTTGGCGACTAAATGGTGTCGATGAATGACACAATGTATGTATGTACAGAGTATGTTTTAAGTATGCCAGAAAGCTCAGGATATAAAAATCGCTACCAATTTATAAATTGCTATTTATTTTAACTTTCATAATAATTAAAATGTGTCACAAATATTTTTTTTACATTAAACCTTTCGCGGACCGACGACGGACCGACCCGACGTTGTCCACGCACCCCCAAATTATTTATAATTTGCCACAGACCCCTCAGCGATCACAAGGTCCCCTGGGGGTCCATAGGAACCACTTTGGGAGCCACTGGTATACATGATACAAATCAGTCAAAATCTCGAGGTCGAATTTTTGCACGATCACAATACTTAATCCGATCAGGATAAAGTAAAAATAGCCCAATAGTGCATTATCGCTTGCAGAAATGGAGGTTTACAACATTGTCATAAATATTATGTTTTTACCATAAATTTAATTATTTTATTATTATTATTATTTTCTGAATTTAATTATTTTCTTCATAATTTACGAACCAGAACGCAATTTTAAAATTCTTGACGAAACCGAGTGGGAGTCCCTTTTATTACTTTATCCTAATCGGATAAAGTATTGTGATCGTGCGAAAATTCGACTTCGAGATTTTGACTGATTTGGATCAAGTATTCATGATTTCTGGAAAATGTCTGTATGTCTGTGTACTATGTGTGTGTGTGTATGTCTGTGTGTTTTCTCCGAAACTATCAAGTCTATCAAGCTGAAATTTCATATCTATTAATTTCACGTAAGGTTTAAAAGCCATAAGGAATTTGGTCAACATCAGTCAACCGGAAGTAGGGTTTTTTTCGTGCAGAAAATTCAAAAATCCGGTAAAAAATCATATTTCCGAAACTGCATCGGGGATTTTCTCGAAATTTCATATCTATAGTTTTTACGTTAGCCTTAAGAGATACTGTGATTTTAGTCAACATCTGACTACCAGAAATGGCAGTTTACTCTTGAACGATTTTTTGTTTTTTATTTTTTTCGACCTTTTAAATATGTAGTATCGTCACAATATTGTAATGTTGTAATTTTGAGAGAAATTGATATTTAAAAATAAATAAATTAATAAAATTAGTCAACCGGAAGTAGGTTTTTTTTTCTTTTTTGTCGAAAAGTTTACCGCAGAATATTTCCGAAACTGCACCGGCGATTTCGTCGAAATTTCTTATCTATAGTTTTCACGTTATCTTAAAAAGATACTGTGATTTTGGTCAAATCTGATTACCAGAAATGGCAGTTTACTCTTGAACGATTTGATGTTTTTTGGCCTTTTAAATATTTGGTATCGTCACAATATTGTAATGTTGTACTCCTGAGTAAAATTGCTAGTTACGAAAAAATAAATCATTAAAATCAGTCAACCAGAAGTAGATTTTTTTTTTTTGTCGAAAAGTTTACCGCAGAATATTTCCGAAACTGCACCGGGGATTTTGTCGCAATTTCATATCTATAGTTTTCACGTTATTTGTAAGAGATACTGTGATTTTAGTCAACTTCCGATGACCGAAAGTGACAGTTTTTCCTATTTGAATATATGCTGAAGATCATATTTTACATACGCGCGCGCACTCAACACAGTGATTTCATGATATGTATGTATGTATGTATGTATGTTGGTTGGTGTGGTGGTATGCATGCGTTTTATTTACTTACGTACTTAAAAAAATTAATTTCGTTACTTTTTGTATTCCTCAAATATATGGATAAAGTCATGGGTTGGCCACACCTGAATTTTTACTTTATCCTAATCGGATAAAGTATTGTGATCGTGCGAAAATTCGACATCGAGATTTTGACGGATTTGGATCAAGTATCATCCCCTGATCACGTTTTCATGATTTCTGGAAAATGTCTGTATGTCTGTGTACTATATGTCTGTGTGTTTTCTCCGAAACTATCAAGTCTATCAAGCTGAAATTTCATATCTATTATTTTCACGCAAAGTGTAAGAGCTATAAATAATTTGGTCAACATCAGTCGACCGGAAGTAGGGTTTTTTTCGTGCAGAAAATTCAAAAATTCTGTAAAAAATCATATTTTTTTTATTAAGATTCATATTGTATGCGTATTCTGAAATTTAAATTGCATTCGTAACAATACGTACTCAAAATCTGGGAAAACTAAAATACGAACTACCTATTTATTTAATATTGATTTTTTTTACTCTGTAAGCTACATATGTATGTATGTATGTATGTACATCATATATAAAAAAAATTTCATTTACGAAAATTTTAAATTTATTTATTTTTCGAAAGAAAAAGGATTACGACAAAGTATTATATGTACTAGAAAACGGAAAACTACAAAATGTGCAACAAAAAAAATCCCAAAACTGTCGGTAACTGTATTACTAATCAAAGCATTGCTAATGGTCACCTTAGATTTTGTAGAAAATACAGCCATAAGAAATCCTGATCTGCATCTCTAAATTTGAATACATATGAGAAGTTGACAAAAATATTGTGAATCATACATACATATGTACATATTATTTATTATATACTAGCTGACCCGGCATGCATTGCAATGCCCGATACCGTTCCTGTTCCTAGCTCGTTTTCTGACGCGTGAGCAGGCCCGTTCCCGATCCCGTTCCCGTTCCAGATCCGTTCCGTTCCCGTTCCGTCCCCGATCTCGTTCCCGATCCCGTTCCGTTCCCGTTCCTAGTACGTTTTCTGACGCGTGAGCAGGCCCGTTCCCGATCCCGTTCCCGTTCCCGATCTCGATCTCGTTCCCGTTCCTAGTACGTTATCTGACGCGTGAACAGGCCCGTTCCCGTTCCAGTTTTTTCCCGATTTTTTTTCACAGGAACCATCCCCGACATGATCACAATAAGTCCTGAAAGTTTCATCGCGATCGGTTGAGTGTTTTAGGAGCCTATAAGAGACAAACAGACAGACAAACAAAGAAACAAACAAACAGACAGACATTGATTTTTACTTTATCCTAATCGATTAAAGTATTGTGATCGTGCGAAAATTTGACCTCGAGATTTTGACTGATTTGTATCAGGTATCATCCCCTATGCCGAAGATCGTATTTAGCATACGGGCGCGCATTCAACATAGTAATTTCATTATATTTATGTATATATGTATTTTGGTCGGTGTGGTGGTGTGCATGCGTTTTATTTACTTACGTACTTAAAAAATTAATTTCGTTACTCTTTGTATTCCTCAAATATATGGATAAAGTCATGGGTTGGCCACAACCGAATTTTTATATATATAGGTTATTTTGTATTATTTCGTACATATTATTTATACATATTATTTTGTACCTACATACATATATATATGTATGTATGTAGGTACGAAATAACTGGTTTTTATTAAAAGAATTCTCCTCGGGAACGAATGAATTACGACATTTAGAGACAAGCGTGCTGAATCAATTATTTATCGGTATTGTAATTCATGGAATGGGGCCCTACTCGATGCAAATGCAACTCAACCATAGTGATTGAAGATAAAAAAAATGCATATTTTGTAAAATTCAAGGTGTACAATTGTGTCGTGGAAGCTTTCGAGCTACAGGGCGATAAGGCGAAAAGCAAACTTACCCAAAACTTATTCGGAGACGCGAAATTCATCAAAAAAGAACCGAAACAGAGTGAAAATGTTGAAACCGCACACGAACAAGAGTTTCCAGACCACGACATGACAGGCACTGGGCTCAGATGGGGCACCCAGAAACTGTTGCAGAGGTACGATATATTCGGCACCCCGACATTAGCGCGCGAGACTTTGGCGCACCGACGTTAGCGCGCCGACATAAGCGCGCCGAGATTAGTGCGCAGTACAACCCCGACATAAGCGCGTGGGACTTTAGCGCGCCGATAGTAGCGCGCAATATAAGATTATTTTGTATTGTTGACTGCTCATTTAAAGAAATTTACTTATCCAAGATAACTTTTCTGTCAAAATTACATGTTATTTAAAATGAATTGGTACTTTTACAAACCTATCCATGAAAATTTTATCGATTGGAAAAAATAATAATAAGATAAGAACATTCCATCATGTGAAATTTCCAAATTTTATTTAAATGTATATGAGCGTTTCTTCACTTTGTTTTTATTAGTTAATCGCTTAACCCATAAATGTTTGGTTTCCAAAATGTTTATCGATAGAAAGTAGAGTTAACTGTTTTTAACAGTTAACGGCGACTTTGCCGAAAGGGTATAAATAATATTTAGCAATAAAATTTGAGCTTTGTGTCCAGCGGCAGTGGCGGCGAAATGAAACAGTTTCGGTCCCTTTATGTACAAAGTAAAGGTCATTGCGACTTTAACTAAAAGCCAATTGTTGTGAAACCGACAAAGACTTATTGAAACTAAAAGAAAATATATAAATATTATCAATTTTTGCGAAAGCGACAAAGACTTATTGAAACAACTCGTGCCGCTTTTTTTCTTCTTAAACCATTATATGTATGTATGTACATATGTACATAAGTCAATTGTTATAAAATCAACAAACATTGATTGTTTTTAGTTTTTAGAATAATTGTTTTCTATTTTTTTTATCAAATATAAAAATAATAAATTGCGCGCTAACGTCGGCGCGCTAATGTCTGCGCGCTAATGTCGCCGCACCATATATTCATATACGTATGTATAAATAAAATACTCACATTCTCTAGAATGGAAAGTAATTGCTTATGGGTAGATTGTTACCAGGTCGAGCTCGATCTACTGGGAACATTGCCAGAGCAACTAGATCCTCGACTAGAGACACGATATTTTCTGAGGATAGAGATATTTCGAGGTCACTCTCCACTCTCGATATAGCCAGGTAATTTAAATAGAATTATAAAATAATCTTAAAAATTGATGAATTTGTTGAGTTTGTAATTTGATTGTAATTTTAATTTGAAAAGTAGGGAATCGAACATAAATGTGAGCAACTCTCTAAATAGTTTAGCATGCACTGCAGGTGGTTCATGCACTAGTTTACCACCCACCAATTTCCAGTCTTCTACACAAGGTATAAATTGATTAAATCGATTTAAATCCACATACTTTTAAGCAATATAACTTATTAATTAAATTGTTTCTAGATATTGATAGAGATATTACAAGATTTGGCAAAAATGATAACTCTATTACTAACAACAAAGAAGGAACAAAAAGTCCTAAATGTATTCAGTATTTAAACTGTCCTGCTGATCCGAATTGTCGTGAAAAAATTATAGGTAAAAATAAAATAAAATATAACGATTAAGATCGAAAAATAATAATTTTTCAATTATTATATTAGGTGACATGCAACACCATATATTGAAAGTGCACGGAATTCAATTAACTCTGAGAGCAGAAGATTGTGTTAATATTGAGCCGAGCACACGCAAATGTTGTCAAGCCCTTATGCACTCGACGGGTCACTGGTTCTATCCAAAATGTGAACGTGACGAAAGGTAAACAATTAATTGAATACGAAATTGATGTAATTAGTAATAGGTATGTTTGTGCAAATAAATAATTGTATCGTTTCTGCAGTGATGGGGGTATAAGAGTATGGTGTTGGACTTGTGATGACAGTGACACATCGTCGCAGTATCAATTGGGGGTTGAAGTTTGGTCTGACAAACAAACAGAACAACAACAAAAACTCTATAAAAAGTCAAATCAAAATGTATGCGAAGAAATTGAAATTAATTGTGATAATAAAAGAAGTCTTTCTCTTGTCGATGACACGCGTGAAGTAGAAAACAATGAAGTCATTAGGAAGAAATCTTTTAAAATGTATATTCAACGTCCCCTTCTCAAGTTAACAGCGCCAGTTTTGAGTCTCAAAAATGTTTCGTGGAGTCGCGTTTTGACTTCAAAACAATCGCTTTTCCTTGGTGATCCACTTCTCAAAAATAACGCCATAATTTCAATAAGTATCGATAAAATCAATTAATCCATATTATTTGTACTTTTAACTTTTAGCCTTTTTGTACGGCATTTATCTGGTTGACCGAGTATTTCACATTAAAGAAGGTGGTGCTCAGTGGTCGCGTTGCAGCACACCTAAAAAATATCAGCATAGTACATACAAATAATTTGAGTGTTAAAAAGTATAATTTGTATATGTACATTAAATGTAATTTTGATAAAAAAATCGTAAACAAGTTTTACGTGAATTTGGCAACGCGTTAAAATCAAATAGCGCCCGACCAGTGTCGATTTTTACACTACACCCAATGTTTACTTTATCCATACATATACATATGTATGTATGTATGTATGTATGTACATACGTAGTATGATAGAGTATTGCTTTTACATGTCTAGACCAGCGTTTCCCAAACTGTGGGTCGCAAGCCGATTTTTAGTGGGTCGCGAAAAATTCAAAGTTCAAAATTCAGATTCCGAAGAATGTGATTTTTTTTTAATTATTTAAAAATAAAATATGAAAAAATGGGAAAGTAAAAATAATATGCAACAAAATTTAAAAAAATAACGTGAAAACTATAGATATGAAATTTGAACAAAATTCCCGGAGCCGTTTCGGAAATATTCTGTGGTAAAAGAATTTTAGAATTTTAGAATTTTCTACAAGAAAAAAACCCTACTTCCGGTTCACTGATGTTGACCAAATTCGTTATGGCTCTTAGACCATACGTGGAAATAATAGATATGAAATTTCAGCTTAATAGACTTGACAGTTTTAGAGAAAACACGCATACAGGCACACACACACATAAGTACACAGACATACAGACATTTTTTAGAAATCATGAAAACGTGATCAGGGGATGATACCTGATACAAATCAGTCAAAATCTCGAGGTCGAATTTTCGCACGATCACAATACTTTATCCGATTAGGATAAAGTAACAAGACGGCACAACGGAGAATAGGATGCGGCCGAGTAAATTGCGTCGACATTTTGTGACGAAGCATCTGGATTTCTTTACGACAATTGTTGATTAGAGTTGTAAAATCATGGGTACAAATTATATTTGAAGGAATTTACATAAATATATAAACATTTTTTTATTATACATACATACATATGTATGTAATTTTCTACCAAATTGATTTCTTACCTATATAAGACGACGTTCTTTCCATTGCATATTAGAAACTTGTTATTTATTTAATCACTAGCTTATTGCCCGTTGATAATCAACGCCCGCTGAATTTTTTAATGGTTTTGATTTTTGGATCTGGGGGGTGGGGTGGTAAGGGGCCGGCATAGCTTTCGGGAGTGCAGAAAAAGTTGCCGTAGGGGTAGGGGGGGAGTCTGTGGGGTGGTGAGGGCCGCATGTGCTGAAAAGGTGCCGTAGGGGTAGGGGTGTCTGTGGGATGGTGAGGGGCCGGCATAGCTTTCGGGAGTGCTGAAAAGGTGCCGTAGGGGTAGGGGGTCTGTGGGGTGGTGAGGGGCCGGCATAGCTTTTCGGGAGTGCAGAAAAGGTGCCGTAGGGGCAGGGATGGGTCTGGGGGGTGGTGAGTGGCCGGCATAGCTTTTCGGGAGTGCTGAAAAGGTGCCGTAGGGTTAGGGGGGGTCTGTGGGTGGTAAGGGGCCGGAATGGCTTTAGGGGGGGGGGTATCAAAAGTTGAAAAAATCCAAAAAAAAAAAAATTCAAAAAAAGTTCAAAAGTTCAAAAAAGTTCCAAAAAAAAATCCAAAAAAAAAGTCTGAAAAATCCAAAAAAAAAAATTCAAAAAAAGTTCCAAAAAAAAATCCAAAAAAAAAGTCTGAAAAATCCAAAAAAGTTCCAAAAAAAAAAAAATCCAAAAAAAATTTCAAAA